>ML783963.1:304530-319322 GCA_009831015.1 Picea engelmannii | reverse complement strand
GGGGGGGGGTGAATCAATATGAGCAATTTGACCACTTTCAATCACAGTATATATGAACTTCACCTTTATCAGCAATATCCAATAGCTTCAACTTATCAGTAGTAAGAAATATTGATCCCTTATGCATTCAATATATAATTGCATCATAAACAATATCATTCATCAATGCATAATAAAAAACTACATATACACAATACACCATAATTTACGTGGAAACCAAAATGGGAGAAAACCACATAATTATTTCTTATATATATAAATAATACATTCATAGGAAGCACCAACTTCCCAATTCTCTAGCACCAACTGGAAGGAGGCACCAACCATCATATTTACAAGCACCAACATGAAGGAATATCCAACTCCCTAAATTCTTCGGCTACAACTGGAAGGAGGCTGCAAATCCTTGATTTGTAGGCACCAACCTGAAGGAATATCCAACTTCATGTGTTCTCTGGCTCCAACCAGAAGGAGGATACAACCCCCTGGTTTACATGCTCCAACCAGAAGGAGGATACAATTCTTTGGTTTACATGCTCCAACCTGAAGGAAGATACAACTTTTTGAGTTCTCCAACACCAATTAGAAGGAGGATACAACCCCCTTTCCTTTCCCCATCCCACCACCTTGAAATATAAGTGTAGACTCAAACTATCACTACCATTGATAAACCTATAACTACCATTGTCACCGACACATCAACCAACCTGTCACTGTCACTATCACATAAAATTGTGACTACCATTGTCACATCAACCTGTCACTGATGATAAACCAATCATCCAACCTATCACTGTCCCTGTCACTAATATACCATCATCAACCAACTATAATCAGATAAACTCACATGGATACCAAAACCATCACCATACCATGTACATCAACCATGTACCAAAACCTGTACCATACCATGTACATCAATCATGTATCAAACATGTACCATATCATGTACCAAGATAACCAAGAAGTACCTCTAGAAATGTACCATATCATCATCATCAAATCATAAACCAAAACCAATACCATAACATGTGCCTCAACCATATACCATATCACTCAAGATATGTCTCAATCATGCCATACACAATGTACCATAAGATATCATCAATAAAGTGCCTCAAACATGTGATAACATCACCATGACATGTACCAAAACAGATGCCAAGATGTGTCTCTAACAATGTACCTTTATATAATCAATATGTTTCTCAACATGTACCAACATCACCAAGACATGCCTCAAGGATGTACCACAACATCCAATGCATGTACCTCAAACATGTTCCATAAACTCATCAAGATGTGCCTCAAACATGCATAAATATCACCAAGAAATTAAACTCATACATGTGTCAAAGATGTGCCTTAGACCAAGCACCAAATATGTGCCTCAAGCATATACTGATGCCTCAACAAGATACTAAATGCATGACCATAACATCACCAACATGTAACCAATATGTATCTCAAATCATGTGCCTCAAGCATGTGCCAACATCCATAAACCATTTACCAAGAGATACCATAAAAAATGTTCCATATCACTCATGATATTCCTCAAGCATATACCATAAAACAAACCATATGCCAATTATCCAAGATGTGCCTCAAGGAATATACCAAAACTCACAAATACATGCCTCAAACATGTGCCAAACATTCCAATATGCAAGCCTCAAAACACATAGAATAACATACATTTACACATGTAGCTAACTAGATACACAAGATTAAAGTCCTATAGCTCTTTCTCATCCTCAACAACCGAGTACTAGCATTATCCTCAGATTCGTCATAGCCTCGCGGGACCAAGACGAGTGTTAAGCGGGGCCTTATGTGACAAGAACTAAGCAACCTGTGGGGGTGACTTGCGTCAAGCCAATAGTCTAACCCATGGGGGTCAACCAAACTAGGGTTTGTCAGAAAACCTCTCTCTCCTCTACAATACAAAGACTTCCACACTCCTTACTCTTTCGCTGCCTCAGACCATCTACCTCATATTCGCCAAATAGATCAAGTGTGCTCACATAGAATATATTCAATAAAGTTGTGTGTGTAAGAATGAGAGGTTTCTTGAAGTCTATTTATACTTTTCCAAGTGACTTATTTCCTTAACTTAAGGGTCGAATTGTACTTTCTTGTTATAACCACTTTAACCTTTTAATTAATGACTTGTAACTATTTAGGGGATTCTTAACCATTCTTTGGGGCTTCCAACTTCATGACCTAATAACTCCTCAATTGTGAGGAAATATGTGACGTACCACCTACCGTTGGGAATGGCATGACAAATACTATCCATCTATGAGTGTGTTACTTGCATTTACATTTTAATTCATGTATTTATTCCTCAAACAACTTCGAGCTTCATGACCACACCTCTGGGTTTCTTGTATACTTCTTCAAAGTGTCTTCCCCTAAGGGCCATGCTTAAAGTTACACCATAAGGGGACCACTTTGGAGACTTCTTAAAATGCACCCATCACATCCATTGACATCAATGACAACCACTTATTTTGACATCAATGACAACCAACTATCAAATAACATAAATGACAACAAACTATCCAACAATCTCCCCCTTTGGCATTGATGGAAACACTCATACTCCAACACCCATACTCCACCTATGACCACTGCACCTGATCTTTCTCTCATCATGTTTCTCTCCCCCTTTGAAATCAATGGAAAAGGGTGTCTCTGTTGGGGATGCTCCCCCTATTTTCATGCTTATAATCTTTCTCCTTTTATCTTTCTTTTTCTCTCCCTTTGATATCATGAAAGGGTACCTCCCCCCGTAGGCATGTCTCCATTTTTCTTCATGATTCTAATCTAGTATCTCTCTCTGACTAATACTCTCCCCTTGACTTCTTTTCTATATGTGGTGTAGATCAATGTGGGAATTTTGTACATCCTTTCCTCTCTTCTAGGGATGCTTTTCCATTGGTGCTTCCTCTTGTAATTCACTGACATATATAAAAAGCATTCAAAAATTACTTGACTTCAAATATTCATGGCTCTTCAAGTTCACATCAATGAACATATTTTTCAACAATTTTCTTTGAAATTATGGCTTTTGTTAACTATTTATCTTCCCTTATCATGATTTTCCTTTCATTGTTTGTCTTAACTAATTCCACCTATTAATATGCTTTCATCCACTGCTATGCATCTAATCTGAATCATGTCTTATGTACCTTCCAAATGTCTCATGAATTCACCTCTATCTATATGTCATAAAACTATCACTACCAATGATCCACCTGTAACTTCCACTGTCATTGATACATCAACTAACTTGCCACTGTCACTGTCACATCAACATGTGACTACCACTGTCATATCAACCTATCACTGATGATCAACAAATCATCCAACATGTCACTATCCTTGTCATTGATATACCATCATCAATCAGCTATAACCAGATCCAATCACATGGATACCAAAACCATCACCATACCACGTACATCAACCATGTATGTCAACCCTGTACCATACCATGTACATCAACCATGAACCATATCATGTACATAAACCATGTACCATATCATGTATATCAAACATGTACATCAACCATGCATAAAACTTGTACCATATCATGTACCAATATCACAAAGAAGTACCTCTAGAAATGTACCATATAATCATCAACTCATGAACCAAAACCAATACCATAACATGTGCCTCTACCATATACCATATCACTCATGATATGTCTCAATAATTCCATACACAATGTACCATAAGATATCATTAATGAAGTGCCTCAAACATGTGATAACATCACCATGACATGTACCAAACTAGATACCAATATAGCCAAGATGTGTCTCTAACAATGTACCATGATATCATCAAGATGTTTCTCAACATGTACCAACATCACCAATACATGCCTCAAGAAAGTACCACAAATATGTTCCATAACCTCATCAATATGTGCGTCAAACATGCATCAATATCACCAAGAAATGCACCTCATACATGTGCCAAAGATGTGCCTTAGACCAAGCACCAAATATGTGCCTCAAGCATATAACAATGCATCAATAAGATACTAAAGGAATGACCATAAAATCACCAACATGTAACCAATATGTACCTCAAACCAGGTGCCTCAAGCATGTGCCAACATCCATAAACCATGTACCAAGAGATACCATCAAACATGTACCATATCACTCATGATATTCCTCAAGCATATACCATACAACAAACCATATTCCAATTATACAAGATGTGCCTCAAGGCATATACCAAAACTCACAAAGACATGCCTCAAGCATGTGCCAAACCTTCCAATATGCAAGCCTCAAAACACATAAAATAACATACCTTTACACCTATAGTTGACCTAATACACAAGATTACAGACCTATAGCCCTTTCTCAACCTCAACAACCTGGTACTATAATTCTCCTAATATTTTTCATAGCCTTGTGGGACCAAGATGAGTGTCACACGGAGCCTTGTGTGGCAGGCACTAAGAAACCCATAGGGTTTCCTCATAGGACGCCAATAGTCTGATTCGTAGGGGTCAACCAAACTAGGGCTTCTCAAAAACCCTATCTCTCCTCTGTAATCCCAAGGCTTCTGCACTCCTTACTCTTTTGTTGCCTCAAACTATATACCTTAGATTTTCCAAATAGATCAAGTGTTCTCACATAGAAGATATTCACTAAAGTTGTGTGTGTAAGAATGAGAGGATTCTTGAAGTGTATTTATACTTTTCCAAGTGACTTATTTCCTTGAATTAAGGGCCAACTTGTACTTTCTTTTTTATAACCACTTTACCCTTTTAATTAATGACTTGTAACTATTTAGGGGCTTCTTAACCATTCTTCGGGGCTTCCAACTTCATGATCTCATAACTCCTCAACCATGAGGAACTATGTGATGTACCACCTACCCTTGGAAATGGAATGATGAGGAATATCCATATATGAGTGTTTTACTTTAAATTACATTGTCCTTCATGTATTTATTCCTCAAACAACTCCAGGATTCATGACCACACCACTTTGGAGACTTATTCAACTGCACCCATCACATCTATTGACATCAATGACAACCACTTCTATTGACATCAATGAAAACCAACTATCCAATAATCTCCCCCTTTGGCATTGATGGAAACACTCATACTCCAACACTCACACTCCACCTGTGACCAATGCTCATGATATTTCTCTCTGCATGTTTCTCTCCCGCTTTGACATCAATGGAAAATGGTATATCTCTTTGGGGCTGCTCCCCATATCTTCATGCTTATGATATTTCTCTTTTGATATTTCTTTTTCTTTCCCTTTGATATCATGGGTAAAAGGGTAATTCCCCCTATCAGTATGTCTCCCTTTGTCTTCATGCTTCTAATTTGGTCTCTCTCTCTCTAACTAATACTCTCCCCTTGACTTCTCTGCCAGATGTGGTGTAGATCAATTTGGGATTTATGTACATACTTTCCCCTCTTCCAAGGCTTCTTATCCATTGGTCATCTTCTTGTAATTCACTGACATATATAAAAAGCATTCAAAACTTACTTGACTTCAAATCTTCATGGCTTGTCAAGTTCACATAAACGACCATATTTTTCAACAATTTCCTTTGACGATATGGCTTCTGCTGACGATTTCGCTTCCCTTATAATGATGTGCCTTTTAATATTTTCCTTAAATTATTCCACCTATCAATATTCTTTCATCCATGATTATGCATATACTTTGACTCGTGTCTTTTGTACCTACCAAGTGTCTCATGAATTCACCTCTGTCCATATGTCATTAAACTATCACTACCATTGATCCACCTGTAAATGCCATTGTCACTGGTACATCAACTAAACTATCACTGTCACATCGACCTATGACTACCAATGTCACATCAACCTATCACTGATGATCAACCAATCATCCAAACTATCATTATCCCTGTCACTGATATACCATCAGCAACCAACTATAACCATATCCACTCACATGGATACCAAAACCATCACCATATAATGTACATCAACCATCACCATACAATGTCACATCATCCATACCATGTACCTAAACCATGCATATCAACCATGTATGTCAACCATGCATCAAACCTGTACCATATCATTTACCAATATCACCAAGAAGTGCCACTAGTAATGTACCATATCTTCATCAACTCATGAACCAAAACCAATACCATAACATGTGCCTCAACCATAACATCCAATGCATGTACCTCAAACATGTGCCATAACCTCATCAATATGTGCCTCAAACATGCATCAATATCACCAAGAAATGCACCTCATACATGTGCCAAAGATGTTCCTCATACCAAGCACCAAATATGTGCCTCAAGAATATACCAATGCCTCAACAAGATACTAAAGGCATGACCATAACATCACCAACATGTAACCAAGATGTAACTCAAACCATGTGCCTCAAGCATGTGCCAACATCCATAAATCATGTACCAAGAGATACCATCAAATATGTTTCATATCACTCATGATATTCCTCAAGCATATACCATACAAAAAACCATATTCCAAGTAACCAATATGTGCCTTAAGGCATATACAAAAACTCACAAAGACATGCCTCAAGCATGTGCCAATATTTCCAATATGAAAGCCTCAAAAAACATAAAATAACATACCTTTACACTTGTAGTTGACCTGATACGCAATATTACAGACCTATAGTTGTTTCTCAGCCTCAACAACCTGGTACTAACATTCTCCTTAGATCTGTCGTAGCCTCATGGGACCAAGACGAGTGTCACACGGGGCCTCGTATGATAGGAACTAAGAAATAGGATGTCGATAGTATGACTCGTAGGGGTCAACCAAACTAGGGTTTCTAAAAAACCCTCGCTCTCCTTTGTAATCCCGAGACTTCCACACTCCTTACTCTTTCGTTGCCTCAGACCATCTACCTCATATTCTCCAAATAGATCAAGTGTTCTAACATAGAATATATTCAATAAAGTTGTGTGTGTAATAATGAGAGGCTTCTTGAAGTGTATTTATACTTTTCAAGTGACTTTTTTCCTTGAATTAAGGGTTGACCTACACTTTCTTGTTATAACCGCTTTATTATTTTAATTAATTACTTGTAACTATTTAGGGGCTTCTTAACCATTCTTCAGGGCTTCCAACTTCATGATCTCATAACTCCTCAACTGGGAGGAACTACATGATGTACCACCTACCATTGGAAATGGAATGACGAGGAATATCCATCTATGAGTGTGTTACTTGCATTTACATTGTCCTTCATGTCTTTATTCCTCAAACAACTTTTGGATTCATGACCAAACGTCTGGGTTTCTTGTAGACTTATTCAAAGTGTCTTCCTATGAGGGCATGCTTAAATCTATGCCATAAGGGGACCACTTTGGAGACTTATTCAAATGCAACCATCACATATGTTGACATCAATGACAACCACTTATGTTGACATAAATGACAACCAATTATCCAACAACGTCAATGAAAACCAATTATCCAACAATCTCCCCCTTTGGCATTGATGGAAAAATCCATACTCCAACACTCATACTCCACTTATGACCAATATTCATGATATTTCTCTCCTCGTGTTTCTCTCCCATTTTGACATCAATGGAAAAGGGTATATCTCTTTGGGGTTTCTCCTCCTATCTTTGTGCTTCCAATCTTTCTTTTTTTGTCCCTTTGATATCATGGGTAAAAAGTTAACTCCCCCTATCACTATGTTTCGCTTTGTCTTCATGTTTCTAATTTGGTGTCTCTCTCTAAATAATACTCTCCCCTTGACTTATATGTTAGATGCATTGTAGATCAATGCGATATTTCTCTACATCCTTTCCTCTCTTCCAAGGTTTCTTTTCCATTGGCACTTCCTCTTGTAATTCACTGACATATATAAAAATAATTCAAAAATCACTTGACTTCAAATCTTCATGGCTCTACAAGTTCACATCAATGACCATATTTTTCAAAAATTTCCTTAGATGGTATGGCTTCTGCTGACGATTTCTCTTCCCTTTTCATGATGTGAATTTCATTGTTTTCCTTAGTTGATTCCACCTGTCAATATTATTTCATCCATTGTTATGCATCTACTCTAAATCATGTCTTATGTACCTTCGTAGTGTCTCGTGAATTCACCTATGTCCATATTTCATAAACTATCACTACCACCGATCCACCTGTAACTGGCATTGTCACTGATACATCAACCAACCTGTCACTATCATTGTCACATAAACCTGTGACTACCACTGTCACATAAATATGCCATTGATGATCAACCAATCATCCAACCTGTCACTATCCTTGTCATTGATATACCATCATCAACCAATTATAACCAGATCCACTCACATGGATACCAAAACCATCACCATACATTGTACATCAACCATGTACACCAACCTTGTACCAGAAACGGTACCATACCATGTACCTCAACCATGCACATCAACCATATACCATATCATGTACATCAACCATGTACCATATCATGTACATCAACCATGCATCAAACATATACCATATCATGCACCGAGATCACCAAGAAGTGCCACTAGCAATGTACCATATCATCATCAACTCATGAACCAAAACCAATACCATAACATGTGCCTCAACCATATACCATATCACTCATGATATGTCTGAATCATTCCATACATAATGTACCATACGATATCATGAATGAAGTTCCTCAAACATGTGATAATGTCACCATGACATGTACCAAACCAGATACCAAGATAGCCAAGATGTGTTTCTAACAATCTACCATGATATAATCAAGATTTTTCTCAACGTGTACCAACATCACCAAGACATGCCTCAAGCATGTACCACAAAATACAATGCATTTACATCAAACATGTGTTGTAACCTCATCAAGATTTTCCTCAAACATGCATCAATACCACCAAGAAATGCACCTCATACATGTGCCAAATATGTGCCTCGGACCAAGAAGCAAAGTCGTGCCTCAAGAATATATCGATGCCTCAAAAATATACTAAAGGAATGAATATAGCATCACCAACATATAACCAAGATGTACCTCAAACCATGTTCCTGAAGCATGTGCCAACATCCATAAACCATGTACCAAGAGATACCATCAAACATGTTCCATATCACTCATGATATTCCTCAATCATATACCATACAACAAACCATATTCCAAGTATCCAAGATGTTCCTCAAGGCATATACCAAAACTCACAAAGACATGCCTCAAGAATGTGCCAAAACTTCCAAGATGCAAGCCTCAAAACACATAGAATAACATACATTTACACCTGTAGCTGACCTGATACACAATATTACAGACTTATATCTCTTTCTAAGCCTGAACAACCTGGTACTAGCATTCTCCTCAAATTTTTCTTAGCCTCGCGGGACTAAATTGAGTGTCACGCAGGGCCTCGTGGGACATACACTAAGTAACTCGTGGGGGTGCCTCACGAGACACCAATAGTCTGACCTGCGGGGTTCAGTCAAACTAGGGTTTCTCAAAAATACTCACTCTAATATGCAATCCTGAGACTTCCGCACTCCTTACTCTTTCGTTACCTTAGACTAGCTACCTCAGATTCTCCAAATAGATCAAGTGTGCTCACATAGAATATATTCAATAAAGTTGTGTGTGTAATAATGAGAGGTTTCTTGAAGTGTATTTATACTTTTCCAAGTGACTTCTTTCCTTAACTTAAGGGTCGACTTGTACTTTCTTATTATAACCACTTTATCCTTTTAATTAATGACTTGTAACAATTTAAGGGCTTCTTAACCACTCTTCAGGGCTTACAACTTCATGACCTCATAACTCGTCAGTCATGAGAAACTACGTGATGTACCACCTATTGTTGGGAATGGAGTGATGAGGACTATTCATCTATGAGTGTGTTACTTGCAATTACATTGTACTTCATGTCTTTATTCCTCAAACAACTTCAAGATTCATGACCACAAATATAGGTTTCTTGTAGACTTCTTCAAAGAATCTTCCCGTGAGGGCTATGCTTAAAGCTATGCCATAAGGGGACTACTTTGGAGACTTCTTCAAATGCACCCATCACATCTGTTGAAATCAATGACAACCACTTCTGTTGACATCAGTGACAACCAACTATCCAACAACATCAATGAAAACCAACTATCCAACAATCTCCCCCTTTGGCATTTATGGAAACACTCATACTCCACCTATGACCAATGCTCCTGATATTTCTCTCCTCGTGTTTCTCTCCCCCTTTTAAATCAATTGAAAATGGTATCTCCCTTTGGGGTTGCTCCCCCTATTTTCTTGCTTCTGATATTTCTCCTTTGATCTTTATTTTTCTCTCCCTTTGATATCATGGGTAAAAGGGTAACTCCCCCTGTTGGTATATCTCCCTTTGTATTAATGCTTCTAATATGGTCTCTCTCTCTAACTAATACTCTCCCCTTGACTTCTCTGCTAGATGTTGTGTAGATCAATGTGGTATTTTTGTACATCCTTTCCTCTCTTCCAAGATTCTTTTCCATTGGTTCTTCCTCTTCTAATTCACTAACATATATAAAAAACATTCAAAAATTACTTGACTTCAAATCTTCATGGCTTGTCAAGTTCACATCAATGACCATATTTTTCAACAATTTCCTTTGACGGTATGGCTTCTGCCGACGATTTATCTTCCCTTTTCATGATGTGCCTTTCATTGTTTTCCTTAACTGATTCCACTTGTCAATATGCTTTCATCCAATGTTATGAATCTACTTTGAATCATGTATTCTATACTTGCCAAGTGTCTCATGAATTCACCTATGTCCATATGTCATAAAACTGTCACTACCATTGATCAACCTGCAACTACCATTGTCACTGATACATGAACCAACTTGTCACTATCATTGTCACGTCAACCTGTGACTACCACTGTCACATCAACCTGTCACTGATGATAAACCAATCATCCAACCTGTCATTGTCCCTGTCACAGATATACCATCATCAACCAACTATAACTAAATCCACTCACATGGATACCAAACCATCACCATACGATGTACATCAACAATGTACATCAACCCTGTACCAGAACCTGTACCGTACCATGTACATCGACCATGCACATCAACCATGTACCATATCATGTACATCAACTGTGTACCATATCACATACATGAACTATGCATCAAACATGTACCATATCATGTACCAAGATCACCAAGAAGTGCCTCTAACAATGATCCAAATGGATCCAGGTAGGCCTAAAAATCAAAGTTCTCAGAATCAGACGAACCAACGCCATTGCATCGGGCTTGTCACTCCAATTCTGACCATATATTTGTTTCCGAAAATGGACACTATATGCGAAAGTTATTGCATTCTAATCGATTTCCCAAACATGCAAAAAAGTAAAAGAAGTCAAAGTCAATAGGTCGTACTATTGACATCAACATTACGTGAGCATGATGTGGTAGATGATGTCATCATGACGTTGTGATGACTTCAACATGGAAACGTGGTAGCACCAGAGGTTGACACATGGCAGTGATTTTTTGCATTTTCAGGGTTAAGTTGGACCTATAAAAATTTGACATGTGGCACTGTATGAAAGAGACACGTGGTTGTACGGACGTTGACATGGAAGTACATACGTTGACGTGGACCAGTGACAGGTTGACGTGTGGAAAACACATGGTTGTACAGTTTGACAGGTGGTAGTGACGTGGCATGCTCCAGGCATGACATGTGGCAAGCAAGCTGACTGTGCAGGCTGACTTGGAAGGTGACTTGGCAAGTGATTCTGTGTACAGGGCCAATTCGAAGGCAAAACGTGGCCCAATCACAAGGTGCCACATGGCACCCCATACGTGGCCAATGAGGGTCGATTCAACATTTTGTGTCCTCCTCCGCAAGATTCAAACTCGGGACCTTCGAATGAGCAACGAACTATAAACCATGGGCTAACCACCAGAGTGCACATGTTACTTGTTTAGGCATGTGGCATATTATATATTTATGTTGATTAAGTGCAGGGTTTAGGGGATAAGCCCTGTTGGCCCTTGACCAATTTTTGGTGAACTTGGGTCATGTTTGACCAATTTTGGGACTTAGACAGGCTAGTCGAAGGCGGAGCGCAAAGCGAAGCGGAGATCACGGGATATCGACCCCTTCTTAGGGAATTTTTGGGTTTATGGTTTATGTAATGGGTATGGGATGTCGACCCATGGGTTTACCCATGTTTAGGCCCATTTTGTAATGTATAAATAGAAAGCTAGGCAATGTAAGTAGGCGATGCTAAGGGTAATGAGGCCAAGATGATAAGTGCTAGAGTTTGATCTATGTGATTTCAAAGGATTTGTGCTTACTGTGTGTTAAGAACTTGCAGACCTAAGTGCAAGAGATTGTAAGAAGCTTGTGTGCAGATTGTAAGAAGGCTTTGTGCTTAAACCTAGCTCGGGGAAGGAGGATCTGGCGAGGTGTGCGCAGATCTCCTGTCCTATGCGGAGTGGGTTCCTATGGCTCTGTTCTAGTAGAAGATTGAGAGAAGATAATAAAGAAGAGAAGAGTTGGTGGACGTAGTCCCACGCTAGGGTGAACCACGTATATCCTGTGTTGTGGTTGCTTTGTGCATTATAGTTTTTATGTTATTGATGTGATGTATGCTTAGTACAATGATATATGTTAGATGCATTTGAAATAATATATTAGTGCTTAGTAATGTGAATGAATGCTAGATCTGATATATGTCTATGTGCTAAGTGCTTGGAAATGCTAGATCTGGTTGAATACTGCGTTTCTCTGTAATTAGGGTTTGAATCTGCGATGTGAGTAAGGGTTAAATGCTAATAAATGTTAACTGCTAAGTGCTCTGTTAAGGTATTTTAATCACAAATTTGTGTCTCAGCTAGGTTGCAAACATCTGAGTCCTGCAACCACCCTTGCTTCTACCTCGGGTGAGACTTCATTTTCTTCGCAGGTGTTTCTGAAAGGGCCGGTAGTTAGGGTTTTGTTGGTGCATTGTTGAAGCTTTGAACCCTGGGTCTTCCCCTGTGCCAACAAGTGGTTCCGTTGCCTGGACCTGAAACTATGAATGTTGGGAATTGAAGAAAAGAGAAAGCTCTGTGCGTAGAACTGCTTGACTTGTGAAGATCTGTGCTAAGAAGAGAAGTTTGATCTGAAGAAAAGAGGTAAGATCTTGAAGCTTTGTTCTCTTATAAAGGTAAGATAAGTGAAAATTTTTATTTTGAAAGAATGGATCTAGGTATGTTTAATAGATTTGGTCCTAGTCTGAAAACTAGGGTACAACTAGATGAAATAAGATTTTATATGAATAGATCTGATAGAAATAATGAAAGATATGTTATTCCTATGCATAGAAAGAATTGTTGGACTAACAAATGGATGCAATATCCTAGAAATATTTTTTTGTAAACCCACCACTATGATCGCAGTGTGCGGTACAAGAAAGGTTGGGGATTGTTCAAAAGAAAGAGAGGGTTAACTCTTTGTTATAGTTGTAGAAGACCAAGACATATTGCTAAGGAATGCCCTAGTAGAGGTCCTATTTTCCTTTATTGTAAGGCTATTGGACATGAAGTTTTGGATTGCCTTAGAATGATTGAAAAAGTTGAAAAGATGAATATGAGACAAGAAAACTATGAGATAGGCCAAGAAACTAAGGATATGATAGAACCCCGGAAAGAATCAAAGACTGTATTATTACAAATGAAAGAAACCCTGAACGATCACAGAGATATCAACTTATCAGAGATCTTAAAAGAGAAGGAGCACATAGAAACAAGAATAGGAGACTTTGACATAGACTGTGTCCTAGATGAGGAAACGTAGGTGAATATCATGACAAAAAGAACTTGGGAAATTTTGGGAAAGCCTGCTATGGTTCCTTCATTAGGAGGAATAGTTTATTTAGAGGAAAGATGATAACCCTATGTGGAAGACTTACCCAGACATCTATGAGTGCTCATGGTACTTCAACAGAAGAAGAATTTGAGATCGTTAAATTTATTGAGAACAACGCCCCATTTGCTATTTTGCTAGGAAAAACCTGGATTGAGAAAGATCGGATACAAAGGAAACAAGAAGAGGAGGATCTAGAACAGAAAAAGCAGGAACTAAGAGATTTCATGGCTAGGAGAATAGCGCACTTACTGGAAGAAGAAGAGAACCAGTCGAAGCTAATAAGGACCAATCTAGGCATCAAAGTTGAAAGAACATAGGAAGACTGGAAACACTTGTCTGTACAAGAGAGTAGAGCACCTACCCTAGAAAGAGAAGAAGTATCACCCTTGAACCCTATGAAAGACCCTCTACAGTGTGAAGTTACCATGCCAAGAGGAGATAAGAATGATAATGGAAAGAGGAAACCAGTGACTCAGATTTCAGGAAAAGAAAGCTAAGAAGCTCAGCAAGAAGAAAGCAAAGTTAGAAAAGTTGCAGGACGTTCCAGAGAGGACTCTGGAGAAAGAAGGTTTGCAGAACTGGAACTTCGCCGAGATATCAGAACAACGAGGATTGGAACTTCACCATGGTGAAGCAATATGACCATTGGCGGCATCCCGACCGTTAGAACGACGCTCCAAAATGGCTAGAAACGTAGTTATTACCGGAATGTTCACTCCTAGACCATTGGGACCACGCCATAACGGATGGAATAACATTAATTGAGGTGTTCCTGCCCATTGATAGACTCCATTACGTCGTTTTCTATTTATCATGTTGAGCATTTCACCGAGAACACTTTTTCCAATTGTGATTATCCGAGCCCACAGAGAACTAGTT
>ML783963.1:280591-293968 GCA_009831015.1 Picea engelmannii | reverse complement strand
TCATTAAAAAAACTAACAAAAATCTGGGGATTGAACCCAAATCCATGAGCATAGGTTTTCTTCTTTGTGGAAAGATCATTAAAAAATGAAACAGAGGTCCTGAGCATAGTTCTTTTCCTGTGTCAAGCTCATTAAAAAATGAAACAGTCACCTCTCCTAACAAGTCGATTCTTTCTCTAGATCTCATAGATATCGAGTCAAGTCTTTATCTAGATATCATAGATGTCGAGTAGAGTCTTTCGTTAGGTGTCGTATTTGAACCTTCCTTTCATCCACCCTTATCCTTTTTCTCCATCTAGTAAATAAATTGGTGACAACCTCAAAGTCGACAAATGAAATGAAGCTTGGGGGGGCATGTCTCCGGTATTTGATTATCATTCTAGATTTAAGCTGCTAAATTTTCAAGTTGGGGGTAGAGTACCAACCATCCATAGGTATCCCTCAAAACCTTTGGAAATTATGTTGGGAAATTACAAGCATAAGTTTAATTTTGTTTCAAGATTTTGTAAAAATGAAACCAATACTAAGCTTAGTCTTTGTTCTTTATCATGCTCTTAAATACATGAGAATGTGACCGAGTAAACTTTTATCACTTTTTCAGACTCGTAAAGGTTATACGAAAAAGGAACCCCTTGGAGTCTCCTTTAAGCTCTTTTCAAACTCTCTAAACATGAAAATATTGCTGAGTGATCTTTCTTCCTTTCACACTCATTAAAAGGTTCGAAAGGGCATCTTCTGAGTAATATTTATCTCTTTTTTGGACCTCGGAGACTAAAATTACGAAAAAGGACAACCCTGGAGTCAACTTTAAGTTATTTTCAAACTCTCTAAACATGAAAAACCATCGAGTTTTCCTTCTCTGGACTCACTAAACTACACATTGAAGGGTACATATGGGGATGAACCCTTACTTCTTCCAGTTCGTTAAGAAAAGGAAGAGGAACTTACCGAAGGTGAGTTATATCAAGCATGTGTTATCCTCCTCAAGCTCGTAAAAATAAAAAAGAGGTACTCATCTATCTAGATGGGGGGGAAAATTGAAGGAAGTAGGTCAAGTTGTCTTTTAGAATTTTTACAAGTAACTCTTGCAGTCTCCCTTGAACACGACACTTGTTTTCCCCTGCATTTTGAACACTTGGATAATCCGCTAAACCTTTGCACGAAACCAATCCTATGAGTCTTTCCACTCCTTTGGTTCATCTGATGAATGTCACAGTGTCTGTTGCATTATGTTTTGGTCCACGTTACGCTTATGCTGCAAAGTCTCATGTTGTGCCTCAGTTTTCAAGGGAAGTATTCACCTCGAGAGTCAACCATCACAAATTTATAGTTTCAATACCCATGTCAGTCTATACTCATTTGATCCACCATATTGCATCTCTTTCCTATGTCAGTTTTTTGTTGATGATGATGGATACATCAAGGCTCTCTTTCAACGAGTCTTTTCCTATTGACTTCAACACATCATCCGGGAATTAGACTTAGAAAATGGTTAGTACCTTGGGACCCGGATGCCTCAATGGCATGCCTCCTCACCTACGACAGTAGGTTTACATCATTGACCTCTAATAGGATGATTCCATGAATTTTTTACTTCAACTCATTTATTCACATTCATTGGTTTTTACTAGGGTACCTTGGGAGTCATTGACATCATTGGTGATTTGCCTCGCACTTGTTAACGGTTTACGTCAATGACCAGTAATCAAATGGTTTATACCATGTTCGACATCAAAACAACTATTCACATGGATAGATTTGTACCACATCGAGATTGGGATGAAGACCCTAGGTTGAGCATTCACTCTGTTATATGATTTCCCCAGGCTGCGAAGGATATCATTTGAGCATGTTGATATATAGACTGTCACATAGAACCACATTGTATTGGTCTGTGGCTATGTTTTATCATCTCGTAGCTCCATTGTGTATTTCTTGTGGCTACGATCAATTCATGTCATGGAGGAATAGATCCACATTGTATCTTTGGTGGTTATACCCTTAGTCATTATCATCATGGATCCACAGTGTATTTGTTGGCGACCATACCTTAAGTTCTTTGTTACCCAGGCATAGGTATGCCTACCTTGGGTTTGAAACACATGATAACATTTGTTTAATGGTTCTTTAAAGCTTCTACCAGGTTCTCTGACTACATACCCTTGCTTCGAAAATATACAAAACATTTCAGTTATCAGCTTCCATCTTCTGACTTCACACTTTGGGGGGAAATCTGTTACACGTCAAAATTCCTCACTTCGATAATGTCACATTCTCATTATCGAAAGTGTCACAAGTGTCAAATTTTTGTCACAAGTGTCATAAATTTCACATTTTCATTCTGCATATGTCACATTGCAAACAACACCATGAAAACACTTGATACATCTTCTAGAACATGTTGGAAGGGGAAACCACATCATTTGAAAAATTAAGCAAAATGTTTTGCCTTGAGAAATGGTCATCTTAACTAACTTTTGGAAAATCATCGCTCCCCTGCTCATATGCAAGGAGCGTTAGTGCTCTCTTTCCATCTAACAGGGAGCATTGCAACGCTCTGTTGCCTATTATAAGGGAGTGTTGATTGGTTGAGATAATCATGGGAAGAAATCCCCCTTATCTCTAAAGACAACTAGAGATGATTCAAGTTGGTTTGGCTCAAATCCAATATTTAGGTTTCATCTAAGGGAGATGCCACAATTGATGGAGTCATATCCTCAATTATTACAAATATAACTTAGGTGGTTGAGCCTCTCAAAGCCTATAAAATGAGGCATTCTCATGGTGAAGAGGAGGAGAATAATCGAAAAAAGAGTATTGTCATTCTGATAGTGGATCTTTCGAGCAAGGGGTTGGACAAGGAGGACTTGGAGAGGTTGTTTCAACTACATATACATATTGTAAGTACCTTGTAATGTTATCATTAATATGTGCTTGGCATATTTCCTTCAAGTTTATGTATTGTTGCATATACTTTTCTATTATAGACAAATTTAGTATAAACTAATCTTTATAGAGTAGGAAGTATGTGTTTTCTTCATTTTCCATTAGATTGAAGATATCATTAAGGATCTTGGAGATCATGTTCAGCCTGGATTAAGAGAGGACAAGATTTAGAAAAAGGTACATCATACCTTCTTCTCCTTTTTCCTTTGACTAGCTTAACTACATTTAAAGGAATGTTAGCATATTTTTGTCTTGGTAGTAGGGGTATAGAATCCAAGAGGATATTCACCTGTCCTTAGGGGAATTTTCCTATAACAAAGGGTCATAATGAAACATAATAATATCGATACATTGATAGATACTGGATCTCAATCTAACTTAATTTTAGAGGAAGTGGTTAAGAAATTGGGATTAAACACTAAGATGCATCACAAACCTTATTCACTAAATTGGATAAGAAAAGATAAAAAAAAATTCCCATAACAAAGCAATGTATCATAAAGTTTGCAATTACATCTAAGTATGCGGATGAAGTAACATGTGATGTGGTGCCGCTAGAAACATTTGGAATGGTCTTGGGAATCCCTTATTTATATGATCGCAAAGCAATCTTATATAGGGAACAGAATCAATATCACTTAACTAAAGAAGGCAATGAATATGTTGTGCATGATCATCATATCAAAGCAAATCAATCTCTTCTAACAATTGAACAATTATAGAAGGCATCTTATGCAAGCAATAGCCAAGTAAAGTAGTTGATATTAAGCATGAACATAATATGGTTGTAGGATGGGAATTCAATCATACTTTGCTTGAAGATAAGTTAATGTCTTGCAAGCCAGTCAAACATATTGGTTCAGTTTTAGTCATATTTATGATGTTATTATTGCTAATGTTCTCTACATGGATGGTAGTGGCTTCAGTAAGATGTGAACGAGTTCAAATGGATAACAATATGCTTTGAGTTTTCATGGTTATTATTCAATTGATTATGATGCGACATGTGCACAGGACAGATTTTAAAGACAAAGGACAAGTGGGGTGGCCTATCCCTCACTTGATGACTGGTTAATACCATTTTGGAGGACCAAAAGGTCTTAGTCGGGAGGCATGATCCAAATGAATCCAGGAAGGCCTAAAAATCAAAGTTTTCATAATCAGACAAAAATAGTGCCATTGTTTTGGGCTCGTTGCATCGATTCCATCCATATATTTGTTTTTCAAAAATGGACATCGTATGCAAAAATTATCGTATTCTGATCGATTTCCCAAACAGAAAAACGTAAAAAAAGTCAGAGTCAAAAATCAGTAATTCGTACTACTGACGTCAGCATGACGTGGTAGATGACTTCAGCACGATGTTATGATGACATCATTAGGGACAAGTGGCAGCACCAAAGGCTGACATGTGGCAGTCATTTTTGGTGTTTTCAGAGTTGAGTTGGACCTATAAAAATTTGACATGTGGCATTGTACGAAAGATACACATGGTTGTACAGACAACGATGTGGAAGTCCATATGCTAACATGTCCCAATGAAAGGTTGACGCATGGTAGACATGTGGTTGTACGGTTTGATAGGTGGCAGTGACATGGCACACTCTGGGTGTGACACATGGCAGGCAGGCAGACTATGCAGGATGACTTGGCAGGTGACTGTGTGTATGGGGCCAATATAAAGGTGACACATGGCCCAATCATAGGGTGCTAGGTGGCACCCTGGATCTATCCAATGAGGTTCGATTCAAAATTTTGTTTCCTCCTTCACAAGATTTGAACTCGGGACCTCTAGACGAGCAACGAACTATAGACCATGGGCTAACCACCAGAATGTGCGTGTTACTTGTTTAGGCATGTGGCATATTATATATTTATATTGATTAAGTGTGGGGTTTGGGGATAAGCCTTGGTCAGCAGGGGCTATCCCGAACGACCAAGAGCTAGACCAGGAGCCATTTTGGGGGGCGCACAGATGTTTGACCAGATCGATGCCACATGGCTTAGCATGCGACTGGGAGCGAAGGCCAGGGCAGAGGACTAGGGCACCATCTCTTAGAGCATGGCCATATGGCACTCCCATGTGACATGGAGCCCTAATATAGAGGGGCACGCACACCTAATTTTTCCCAATGTGGGTTAAAAACTTTATTATATGGATTTTTTGTATTATTCAGCTGATTTTACTGGAGTTTTTCCCAAAATTGAGGATCTAGAGCCCTTTTTGAGGCCATATATTGGGAGGAAGTTGGGATAGGATCCTCAACTCAAGATATATATATAAATTAGAGGTTTTGGATAGTCCAAAGAGGATCATGTTAGCAGAATGTTGAAGAATTCATGAAGCCTAATCCATTTTTATGCAAGGAAGCCATTAAGGAAGCAAACTTTGGAGGCCATTTCCAGAAGCTACGCTCAACCTTTTTAATTGTCGTCATTTGTGTTGGATTCTTAAGGTCGATTAGAACACAACCATACCAATTTTTAATCCATTTGAGATACTTCTGATGTAATTTTGCAAAATTTAAGATTAATAAGAAAGCCTCCCCCACTGAGACAAAGGCCCAGAGACGTAGGAAACCTTTCCAAAATCCTTTAACAATCTTAGTGTTATGGTTTGTTTTTTTAAATATTTACTTTCTATTTTGTATTATTTATGATGGTTGCAACATTCTTTCATTAAGATCTCCTTCCTCATTTAAGTTTTTGAATGGTAATTTAACACATGCTTAAAACTCAACCAAGTCTTTTAAAGATCATTTTTGGATCAAGCAATGTACCATATCATCATCAAATCATCAACCAAAACAAATACCATAACATGTGCCTCAACCATATACCACATCACTCATGATATGTCTCAATCATTCCATACACAATGTACCATAATATATAATCAATGAAGTGCCTCAAACATGTGATAACATCACTATGACATCTACCAAACCAGATACCAAGATAGCCAAGATATCATCAAGATGTTTCATGATATCATCAAGATGTTCCATGATATCATCAAGATGTTTCTAAACATTTACCAACATCACCAAGACATGCCTCAAGCATATACCAAAACATCCAATGCATGTACCTCAAACATGTTCCATAACCTCATCAATATGTGCCTCAAACATGCATCAATATGACCAAGAAATTCACCATATGCATGTGCCAAAGATGTGCCTCATACCAAGCACCAAAGATGTGCCTCAAGCATATACCAATGCCTCAACAAGATACTAAATTCATTACCATATTATCACCAACATAAAACCAATATGTACCTCAAACCATGTGCCTCAAGCATGTGCCAACATCCATAAACCATGTACCAAGAGATGCCATCAAACATGTGCCATATCACTCATGATATTCCTTAGGCATATACCATACAACAAACCATATGCCAAGTATCCAATATGTGCCTCAAGGAATATAACAAAAATCATAAATACATGCCTCAAGCATGTGCCAAACCTTCCAAGATGCAAGCCTCAAAACACATAGAATAGCATACATTTACACCTGTAACTGACCCGATACACAAGATTACAGACATGTAGCACTTTCTCATCCTCAACAACTTGGTACTAGCACTCTCTTCAAATTTTTCTTAGCCTTTGGTGACCAATACAAGTGTCACGCAGGGCCTCATGTGACATGAACTAAGCAACCTGCAGGAGTACCTCACAGGATGTCAATAGTCTGACTCACAGGGGTCAGCCAAACTAGGGTTTCTTAGAAACCCTCACTCTCCTCTGAAATCCTGAGAATTTCACAATCCTTACTCTTTTGTTTCCTTAGACTAGATACCTCATATTCTCCAAATAGATCAAGTGTTCTCACATAGAAGATATTCAATAAATTAGTGTGTGTAAGAATGAGAGGCTTCTTGAAGCGTATTTGTACTTTTCCAAGTGACTTCTTTCCTCAACTTAAGGGCCGACCTATACTTTCTTGTTATAACCACTTTACCCTTTTAATTAAATTCTTGTAAATATTTAGGGGCTTTTTAACCATTCTTCAATGCTTCCAACTTAATGACCTCATAACTCCTCAACCATGAGGAACTACGTGACATGCCACGTACCGTTGGAAATGGCATGAAAATGATTATCCATATTTGAGTGTGTTACTTTCATTTACAATTTCCTTCATGTATATATTCTTCAAACAACTTTGGGTTTCATGACCACACCTTTGGGTTTCTTTTAGACTCATTTAAAGAGTCTTTCCATGAGGTCCATGCTTAAAGCTAAACCATAAGGGGACCACTTTGGAGACATCTTCAGATGCACCCATCACATATGTTGGCATCAATGAACACCACTTTTGTTGACGTCATTGACAACCAACTATCCAACAACATCAATGACAACCAACTATCCAAAAAATACTTTGAGAAGGCTCCCAAATTTATTAAATTATATCATTTCTCTTCTACATGGCATCACCAACATATTTTCTTATTACTTGTAATAAACTTGATGAGCCTTTATATTTTTTGTTGCTTTCTGGGACATTCTCTAACACAAATGTAGGTTGGATTGAATTTAAAGGTTTTGGAAACAGTGAAACTGGTATTAAGACAAATTCTAACTCTTTTATCCTTCTCTTCAATTCTGAATTTTATTTTTCCATTTTATCTATAGATTGCTTCAAAGCTTCTCAAGTTTCCTAGTGGAAGTTTGCAATTTTTGACAGTACAACTCCACCAAGGTCAATTAAATATTTCCATTTTTATGATGACCTCTTATTTTTAGTATTGACTTTTTCCAATAACAATTTCTTAGTCTCACGATTGTAGGCCACATGGTGCAACGTAACATATTCCTCCTCAAATATTTCAGGATCCTGGGTAATCATGGCATCAATAATTTCTCTAGTTTCCAATAGTCTTTGCATAAACAAATTAGGTTCTTCATTGAGATCGTCTATATCCATTGTGCATGGAATTTCCTAGGTTTCAGGTATGCTCAATCCTGTCACTAATGTATTCCTTTTTATTTTTATAGAAGTATATGCAACATGGTATTTTTCAAGATTTTTTGTAGGTGGGTCTTTATCATCACCATCATCTGACCTTCCAACTGATGTTTTTCTCGCCTCCATATTGTTAGTTCTATTCTTTGTTCTTAATGGAGTACTCCTTTGGGATATTGTTGGTGAATTAGGATTTTATCCTTCACTTCCTTGTCGTGTTGTCTGTGACCTTCATTGGTACTATATATTTACTCCATGTCATCTAAAACTAGGTATGTCATGATTTCATGAAGGTATAGATTATCTCTGCCACCTTCTTGTAATTGTTTAACTTTAGTGAAATGTGAAGAATACCCAACCAAATCCATAAGTGTAGTAAATTTGTTATCTCGTTCAAAACCCTTAACAAATTTGGCTTCTTTTAAACCCAGTTGTTCATGATTTTTTGACAATTCATCGAGGTGGGTTATGTGTTTGAAAGTAAATTCCACAAATTTCTAGGGTAGGGGCATGAATTGTTTTTTCCTCTTATCATATAAGAAATGGGCCCAAGTATTGTACTACCTACATATTTCCTCAACAAAAATATTATCTGGTACATAAAAGGGGAGAAGAAAAGGCTTTTCTTCACTACCAAATAGTCTGATAACAATGAATTCTTTGAGAGTTTCATAAATTCGTTTCCCAAAAAGAAATGGCACTACTCCAATATATACCCTTGATTTATTAGGACCGAAAATGATCCTTTTGACCTCTAAAACAAAATTATTATGAACTGGGTAGAAATTATATTGATCTTTATGTCGATAAAGGATCGAATATGTTGCATAAACCAGTTATACCATAAAATCAACATTATTTTCCCTTGACAAATCTTCAAACACATGGCCATAAGTAATGGCACAAATGAGATAAGAGGTCATGTAGAATTTTCGAGTCTTTTTAAATTTACTGTATTGAAAAGAAATTTCACTTGAAATGAGATAACCCCAATCTATAATGACCTTTTCATGCAAAGAATAATGCATGACATATACAACATTTCTTGATATAAAAACATTGGATTATAGACCAATAAGAAGGGGAAAAAAACATGAATATTCTTTGTATGGGTATTTTAATGAAGTTTCCTCAATTCTGGAAGCACTGGAGTTACTGCTTGGGTCCTCTAAATAATTGCTTAGAAGCCTCTCCCCTCCTTTATGCTGCTTCAAAAATTCCTCGTCCTCTTCATTTTTGAATCACAAGGCAGGTGTAGGGATTTGTAAAATTCTATAGAATGATCAAGGAGATAGAGATATAGGTTGATTTCCTTGCAACTAGATTATTCTTCTCTTAGAATTGAACTTGTCTGTGCACCATTGGACAATTTCCTTAAAGTCTTTCACCTCTGGAAAACAACCTGCTAATGTTTTTCCCGAGGTCCAAATTAAGTTCCTTTCCTTCTCAATTGGATAAAGACAATTGTAATAATTGTATGCTCTCAACCACTGAAACTCTTGATTCACATGCCTGAGTGTGTTTAGTGTATCTCCACAATACAACTCCTTTTTTTTACTTGACATTATTTTTCTACTTTTGTCTTTGACAATAGGTGATGCTATTGTTGATATTTACAACTTGGAAAATTAGTTCTTACTTAATTTACCATGTATTGTCCTGATAGTTCAATCAATATTAAATATTGCTTTTTATATTGTCAGTTTACATGAGTTTTGAATTTATTGCAAGGTTTAATGAATGTTTCATTAAATTGATAATGGCATTATTCTTGCACATGTGACAACTAATGTGGTGGGGAAAATAAATGTGATGGGAAGTGGTGATGTGATGTCGTGGCAGATGGAAAATGTTAAGTATGAAAGTGCAATATGAGTGATGGAACATGTGAAATGCAAGACACGAGACTGCAGACCTACAAACCTACGAATGTGAATATGAAGAAGGGTAAGGAGTTCCACACCGAACTTGATAAACGACTAAGTATGGAAGATGATCATTTTTCATATAAAAAAGGTAGAGGATGAAAAATATAGAGCATAGAGTTGTAGACCTGCTCGCCTAGAAAAACATTATCGTATAGTGGGTGGCTTCACATCCACTTTTATGGAAAATTGACTAAGTGTTTAAAAAGTAAAAAAGGTACAATTTGGGAAACAAATAAGTGAGAAGTGCATTTTGGTGAATGCGGGGTTGTGGAACTACGGACTTGGTGTAACATCCCCACTATAATCCCTAGTTTAATTAATTCTTATATCGATATAATGTGTGGCTACGGCCAAAGAAATGTAATATGTGAATTGTATTTCCTTATTTTATTAATAAAATGTGATTCCAACTGATAAGGGGACATGGACAAGAGATGGGGGATGAATTAATCCACAAGAGAGAGGAGTTTCTAGGATAATGGCCAAGAGGGGTCCAATGGGGGGGAATTACCCATGTATATTGATTTAACCCATTTTCCTAAATTTGTTATTTGTATATGAACCTTCCCATTTATGATTGAGTGATCCCAAATCCAATCATTGAATACATGTAAGAGGGTGATTGTGAGTGGATCCAAAAGTTACTGGGCACATGGGGGTTGAGTACAATCATCTTGGGGAAGAGTGTGAGTGAAGAAAGACAAGCTAAAGAGAGGAAATTTGTATGGGTTGGGGGACAACAGTTTTTACATGGAGTTTTGGGGTGCATGCAATCAAGGAGAGAGAGCAAGAAACATAGATTCAATCTGATGCATCCATGGAGGGAGAATTCTATAGCAAGTTGGAGCGTAATTAGAGAGAATTGGAGCTGGAAAAATGAAGAGCCAGGTTTTCAGGCCTGAAGAGTGAACTCTTGTGTGAGTTGCAGTGAAACAATAAGTGTTTTCTCTTGGTTGCTGATAGTTTTCCTAAAAACAATTTCCCTTGAGTTTCCAACTGAGAGATTCCTAGTTTTTTGTTCCATAGAGACCCTGATAAATGAATGGGATGCTCGAGGGACTGACATCATTGAAGGGGTACATTCCTTGGGTTGGACAGGTCAAGAGAAAGAGAGCTGGTGGAAAATCGGGATAGTTGTAGGAAAATATCAAATGGGTTGAGAGTTTTATGAGTTGTGAGTGGAATGTGAGAGACCACCCTCTTAATTTGTGGACTGCTAGCCTCAGCTCATGGGTGACTAGTTGTTGATATTTGGAATAGTCAATCTATGGTTGGGTGGAATGTCCATCCCAAGAAGCTAGTTGCACAACTGTTATGAAAACATAAGTGTTTTGTATTGTTGTTATGTTAAATTATGTGTTTAATTGTTGTGCATGAACTCTGTGTATCTGGAAGTGATGGTTGTAGGAAAATTGGGATAGTTGTAGGAAAATATCAAATGGGTTGATAGTTTTATGAGTTGTGAGTGGAATGTGAGAGACCACCCTCTCAATTTGTGGATTTCTAGCCTCAGCTCAGGGGAGACTGGTTTTTGAGATTTGGAATAGTCAGTCTATGGTTGGGTGGAATGTCCATCCCAAGAAGCTAGTTGCACAACTGTTGTGAAAATATAAGTGTTTTAAATTTTTGTTATGTTAAATTATGTGTTTAATTGTTGTGCATGAACTCTATGTATTTGGAAGTGATTTATATGTTGTTGTAATGAGTTGTTTAACTGTATTTCATGTTGATTATTATCATGTTGTAGATGCTTCTAGTTTTTTGTTCAGGGTAGTAGCTTAATTATGTAAATGAATTAATTAGTTAGTATAATTTTAATTTTTAAGAGTATTTTGTGTCGCAATGTCACTCAGATGGGATGGGGTATGTTACATTATGGTATCAGAGCTTTTGTTTCAAATACCAGGCTTGTATGGGCCAAGATGGTTGTGAATTCATGAAATTAGTTGTTGCAGATTTTGTTTGTGACCGATTTGGTGAGGGAGAACAGATATTTTAGAGAGAAATCCTTAATTTTCGTGAGGGAAATCTGAGTTTTAATGACTTCATATGGTTTGAGAGGGTTAATGGAGTAGAGTGGTGAATTTGTAGATCGAAATTTGACCTGGAATGGTCAAAATTTGAGTTTTAATAGCCGCATGTAGAGTTACAAGAAGTTTGGAGAATGGATGGTTGAGATCGTGTTTCATCTCATCATTGACGACTGTGATTCATCATGATAAATTAAAAAATTCCTAAGGATTCTTCCATTTGAAAGGTTTATGGGATCAACAAGAAGGATTAAATTGGGGGTTGTGAAAGGGAGCCAGACCATTTTCTTATCCAAGTGACCTCAGGCTCGAGTCCACAGACTTAACCAAATCTCGGATAAGATTTAAGATTTTTTCCCTCTGGGGCTTGTCAAAGTTCCATATGACCAGGGTCTTGGAACCTTGCACTACGCTCAAAGGGAGATAAGCCTTCTGAGCTTTAGGACTTCGGAAGTCCATAGGTCTGGGATGTTAGAACTTCACAACACTCTAATCCTGCCAAAGGCAACTTTTTGACATGGTTACCATAGATTTTGACTAACAATTGGTTGTTTCTTATCCTCTATCGTGGAATCCACCTTATCGTTAAAACCTGACCAATTTTTTAGTCGTGAACTAATGTGGGCCATAGATCCAAGGATCTTCGGAATCCTTCCTAACCATTGGATATATGCTACAGTAAAATTCAACATTGACTCACTCTGGGAGTGAAAAGACATCACACAACCGGAACTCCTCGAATGTCGAAATTGTGAAGTGACATTGGTCGTAGATATAAGGATACTTAGGGACCCTTATCGACTGTTAGATTGAGTATAGTGGAAGGATAGGGTAAGTGGTACCTTTAACCGACAACAAGTAGTCATCCTTGCTTTATGACCTTTCAGGTAGGTCAACCTTCGGGACTTAAATGGGTTAAGACCTATAAGGGACGTGAATTCATGAAGTAACGTGAGCCGTATATCTAAAGATCCTTCGGGATCCTTCCTGACCATCAAATGTGAGTTACGGTCATTCGACGTTGACCCACTCTAGGAACGAAAGAGTTTGGAACAACTAGAATCCCAAAACGTTGAAATCATGAACCAATGCGAGCCATTGATCTAGGGATCCTTTGAGATATCTCTCAACTGTTATATCCGGTATAGTGGAAGGATAAATTAAGTGGTACTATTAACTGTCAAATCGAGGGGAGGAATTCAGGAGCAATGTAGACCATAGATTGATGATCCATTGGGATCTTTTCTCAATCATTTAATCAACTAGTGGGAGGAAAACATAAGTACTTCAACGAAGTATTACTCTAAGAGGTTCAAAGATATAGGAAGATGCATTAAACGTCGAAGTTCAGAAGCGCCAAAGGCCAGAGTACGTGGCGAGGAATTCCAAAACTTCTAAACTTTGGAACTTAGGTATTCCAGGAGATTTGAGGGTATAGGAGGATGTGTTAAACGTCGAAGCGTCGAAATTTCCCTCGTCGAAGTGTCTAG
>ML783963.1:229331-264389 GCA_009831015.1 Picea engelmannii | reverse complement strand
CAGTAAAAAGGTTAGTAGTTCATTTCCATGCATGTATCGTGAAAGAGGGGTTTAAGTTTTGGGTGGTAGGTTAAAAAGTCATTTCTTTACGGTCAAAATCTGCATGCAAATCTGACTCTAGTTTGCTAGTCCGTAGGGTATTTTTCCCAACAACACAACCATGAGGAAGAGATTAGAGGTTTGCATGTTAGCATGGGGAATGATGAAATAGAGTCAAATGGAATAAGAGATATGCAAGAGCTTGTCACTATGAGAAGTCTGCATAGGGAAGTGAAAAGTTATAGGGCTGATAATGAAAGGATTATGAAGGATCGAGAAGAGATACTTCATAGCTTGAACATGTTGCATAATAAAGTTAACAAATATTCTGGCACCAAGCAAGAAACTAGTGCTATACAAGTATCAACATATAGATCCCATAGCAAAAGGGATGATCATAGAAATGATAGGTAGTCAAGAAGCATGAGAAAGAACCATCATTCTCCAAGGCAGTCCACTATAAAAACTAATGCAAGTTCAGGACCATGAAGCAACCCAAGTATGTCTCCTATTCGGAGGAAAAGGATAAGGCTTGAGGCAGACATCTTGCAAGGTGAACTTAGGAAAATAAAGCCACCTACTTTCAATGGTGAGCACATGAAACGAGAAGAGGCAGAGGCCTAGATTTTGGAAATGAAGAAATATTTCTAGCTACATGATTACCCATCATGGGTAGAAGATAGAATTTCCACCTACCACTTGCAAGGAAAGGCAGCCATGTGGCGATATCAACTTAAGAAATCCAAGAACCTAGATGAGAAGAAGATATCATGAAGGCAGTTCAAAGGATATTTCCAAGAGAAATATTTTTCCAAGCATTATTATGAATGAAAGATGAAAGAGTTATTTGAATTCAAATTGGGAACCATGACAATGGAGGAATATGAGAAGCGGATCTTTGAATTATTGAAGTATGTTGATTTCATTAAGGATGAGAAGGTTAAAATCCAAATGTTTCTAAGTGGGTTACCCTCCTTCTATAGTGACGAGATTCACAACCCGAAGACCTTGGAAGAAACCATAAGGAAAAAAAGACACCTTTATGAGCAAAGAAAAGGAAGGCTAGTGTTCCAAAAGGCTTGGAATGGTAGGATGAAAGGGAAAAAGGATCAAAGGCAGAAAGGTTTTAAGCCACCCTTTTTCAGAAATAAATTCCAATCAAATCAACAAGGCCAGGAAACCCAAAATGATCAAAAGAATCAGGTTCATTTGGGAAAAGGCCAAGGCATCAAACTTATCAATGTTGGGGATGTGAGGGGAATCAGTTATATCGGGAATGCCCTCATAAAGGATAAATAATGAGGAATTTCCACAACATTTAGGAGGCTGAAACAATGAAAGACATGGGAGGAATCATGCCAAGGATTTATGCAGCCTTGGACAACAATTAGATTGAGTATCAATCCCCCATAATTGAAGTGGAAGATAAGATTGATAACCAACCCATATCAATTTGAATTGGTTATGGAGCTAGCCATAGTTACATAAATGCTAACATTGTTGAAATATTTCACTTGCAAAGAAGTAAGCACAATAAATATTGGGTTGTACATTTCTCCATGGGGGCTAAGAGAAAGATCAATGAGTTGGTTAAAGATTATCAAATAGACATGAATGGACTCAACACGAAGGTAAATGTAAACATCATACCATTGGGTTCATATGACTGTCTAATTGGCATGGATTGGTTGGAAAATAATAATGCTATCCTAGACTGTTACAACAAGACAATAACATGTCTTAATGAGGAAGGGAAACAAGGCAAGGTTCAAGGCATTCCAAGAGTTGTAGTTGTTAGAGAGATTCCAGCTATGCAGTTGAAGAAGAGATTCAGGAAATGATGTCAAATGTTTGCAGCCCATATGGAGGAGGCAGCCAAAGATAAAGTGGAAAACATTGAAGACCATCTGGTCTTGAATAATTTTGAAGATGTTTTTAGAGAAATTCTTGGTTTCCACCCAAGAGAGACATTTATTTCTCTATTGATTTAGTGTCAGGAGCTGCCCCAATGTCTAAGACACCATACAGAATGGGTACACTAGAATTGAAAAAGTTACAGATGTAGCTTGAAGAGTTGTTAAAAAAGGGGTATATACACCCAAGTGTGTAACCTTGGGGAGCCCCAATTATTTTTATGAAGAGGGATGGAACCTTAAGGATGTGTATTGATTTCAGGCAACTAAATAAGGTTACCATAAAGAATAAATATCATTTTCCCATAATTGATTATTTGCATGATCAACTAAAAGGTGAAATAATCTTTTCAAAGATTGAATTGAGATCAAGCTATCATCAAGTAAGGATAAAGGAATAAGACATCAACAAGACAACATTCAGAACAAGATATGGGCATTATGAATTCACAGTAGTGCCATTTGGGCTATCAAATTCCCCAACAGTTTTTATGTGTCTGATGAATGGAGTGTTCAGGGAATACCTGGACAAGTTTGTGATTATGTTCTTAGATGATATACTCATCTATTCTAAATCAGAGAGGAACATGAGAAACATTTAAGAATGGTGTTGAAAGTTTTAAGAGAGCACAAATTATATGCTAAGCTAAGTAAGTGCATCTTTTATCAAAAGAAGATTCACTACTTGGAGCATATAATATCAACAACAAGGATAGAAGTTGATCATGAGAAGATAGAGGCCAAAGAATGTGACATAGGTCATACCATTCATGGGTCTTGTCAGTTATTACCGAAGATTCATAAAAGGTTTTTCAAAGATTGCAAGTCAAATCACTTCTTTGCAAAATAAGGGAGTGAAGTTCGAATGGAATTCCAAGTGTGAAGAGATTTTTCAATAGTTGAAAGGAATATTGACAAGTGCACCAATATTGAAGATTGCATATCCAAATGAAGATTTTGTTGTGTGCATCAATGCATGCAAGGAAGGACTCAATGGATTTCTTAGTCAAAGGGACCATGTGGTATGCTATGAGTCCAGAAAATTAAAAGAGCATGAGAGGAATTATTCTACACATGAGTTGGAGTTAGCAGTGATTGTACATGCACTGAAAATGTGGAGGCATTACCTTATGGGTAAGAAATTCAAGCTAAGGACATACCACTATGGTTTGAAGCATTTGTTTGGACAACCAACACTAAATGATATGCAAACTAGATGACTGGAATTTATGAGTGAATATGACTTCGAAATTAAGCATATAAAGGGAAAGGAAAATCAAGTGGTTGATGCACTCAGCAGGAGAGGTCATGAAGTGAATATTGCAGCCATTAGCATGTATGGGAAAAATAGAAAGACAAAATTGTTGCAGCAGCAAATTCAGATCAGAATTATTTAAAAATAAAAGAGACATTACAACAAGGTAATTTTCAGTAGAAATTTAATTATTATGAGCTAAAAGAAGATGAAACTCTCATGTACAAAGGTAAGGTGTATGTGATGAATTTCGGGGAGCTGAAAAATGTAGTGTTGAAGGAGATGCACAATGTGCCATATGTCGGTCACCCAAGATATCAGAAAACAATTGCAGCACTAAGAAGCCAATATTTTTTGCCAGGAATGAAGAAATAAGTGGCTAATTACATAGAGACATGTCTAGAATAGAAAAAGGTAAAGACAAAACATAGACACACAACAAGTTTGCTACAACCATTGCCCATTCCAGAATGGAAGTGGGAAGTGGTTACAGTTGATTTTATTACTAATCTTCCCGGAACGGTGAAGAAATATGATTCCATCATGGTGGTGGTGGATAAGTTGACTAAAACAACACATTTCATTCTAGTAAAGACTACACACAAGGCATCAAATATTGAAGAAATTTATATGAGAGAATTTGCTAGGCTACATGGAGTGCCTAAGGAAATAGTTTCAGACAAAGATCCAAAGTTTATGTCCAATTTTTGGAAGGGTTTGTTAAAGGGATTTGGGACAAATTTAAATCTTAGTACAACATATCATCCAGAGTCGGATGGGAAAATAGACAGGAATAACAGGATAATTGAGGACATGCTTAGAATGTATGTGATGGATCAACCATCAAAGTGGGAAGATTATATTCATTTAGTTGAATTTTCCTACAACAACGAGTATCGGGCCTCATTGAAAATGAGTCCATTTGAGGCATTGTATGGTAGAAAATGTAACACACCAGTGAGTTGGGATAATCCAGTAGACAAAGCAGTTGTTGGGTCAGAATTGTTAAAAGAAATGGAAGATTAGATGGCAAATATAAAGAAGAATTTGAAGGAATCCCAGGATAGGTAGAAAATTATACAGACAAGAACAAAGTTTTCAGAGATTTTAAAGTGGGAGAACATGTGTTTTTGAAAGTGAAGGCAAAGAGAAGTTCGCTAAGATTAGGAAGTTGCCCGAAGTTGGCAACAATATATTGTGGGACTTTTGAAATATTAGAAAAGATAGGGCCAGTTGCATAACTTTTAGCTTTTCTTGCATCCATGAGAGTTCATAATGTATTTCATGTGTCATTTTTAAAGAAATATGTGTCTGATCCTAACCATGTAATTGATTGGAATGTGATCCTGGTGGAGCACGAAGGGGATTTCCGGGTGGAACCAGTACGCATCTTAAACCAGAAATTCAAAGTGCTCATGAACAAATCCATAGGGTTGGTAAAGGTTCAATGGACCTTCTACGGTTATGAAGATGCTACATGGGAGCATGAAGAAAACATGCGAGCATAATACCCACAATTTTTTACAGTTTTGAAGAAAACATAATGCAAAACTCCATTTTGAGCAGTTAAAATTCTGGAACCACCTCTCAGAGTCTTGGCCAACTGCGTTGGGGACCTTGATAAAAGAATGGCTCATTCCTTGGGTTAGCCTTGATAAACAGATGGTACATCCCTTGGTTTATATCTGATAAACAAATGGTGCCTTCCTTGGTTCGACAAGTTGAGAGGAGCATGCGATTTTGGTTGGAGTTGTTGTTGAAGTTATTAAAATTGTAGAATTTTATTTTCTAAGTATTGCAATGTAATTTGAATATATGTATATCGAAATAGAGTGAACTGAGGATGGTGCACAATTGTAGGGGAGGTGGAATGAAACATCCCCACTATAATCCCAAGTTTAATCGATTCTTATGTAGATATAATGTGTGGCTACGACCAACGCAATGTAATATGTGAATTGTATTTCCTTGTTTTGTTAATAAAATGGGATGCCAGTTGCTAAGGGGACATGGACAAGAGATGGGGGTTGAATTAATCCACAAGAGAGGGGAGTGTCTAGGATAATTTCCACGAGGGGTCCAAGGGGGGAGAAATTACCCATGTATATTGATTTAACCCATTTTCCTAAATTTGTTATTTGTATATGAACCTTCCCATTTCTGATTGAGTGTTCCCAAAGCTAATCATTGAATACATGTAAGAGGGTGGGTGTGAGTGATCACATCCTAAAGTTATTGGGAACATGGAGTTTGAGTACAATAAGCTTGGGGAAGAGTGTGAGTGAAAAAAGAAAATCCAAAGAGAGAAAATTTGTATGGGTTGGGGGAAAACAATTTTTACAAGGAGTTCTGGGGTGCATGAGATCAAGGAGATAGAAAGAAACGGAGCTTGAAGATGATGAAACCATGGAGGGTGAATTCTAGAGTAAGATGGAGTGTAATTGGAGCGAATTGGAGCTATAAAAATGAAGAGACGGGTTTTCATCCATGAAGAGTGAACTTCTATGTGATTTTCACTGAAACAACAAGTGTTTGTTGTTTGTTGTTGATAGTTTTCCTAGCAAAAATTTCCCTTGAGTTCCCAACTAATATATTCTTATTTTTCTGTGCCAGAGATACCCTGATAAATGAATGGGACACCCGAGGGAATGATATCAATGAAGGGGTACATTCCTTGTGTTAGACAGGTCAAGAGGAAGAGAGTTGGTGGAAAATCGAGATAGTTATAGGAAAATATCAGTTGGATTGAGAGTTTTATGAGTTGTGAGTGGATTGTGAGAGACCACCCTATTTTGTGAATTGCTAGCCTCAGCTCGGGGGTGACTGGTTGTTGAGATTTGGAATAGTCAGTCTATGGTTGGGTGGAACATCTGTCCCAAGCAGTTGGTTGCACAACTATTATGAAAAGATAAGTGTGTTATCTTGTTGTTATGTTAAATTATGTGTTTAATTGTTGTACATGAACTCTGTATTTGGAAGTGATTTATATTATGTTGTAATGAGTTTTTTAGCTGCATTTCATGTTGATTATTAACATGTTTTAGATTCTTTTATTTTGTGGTTCAGGACAGTAGCTAAATCTATTCTAATTTGTAGTTGTAAGCTACAGGAAATCAACTAATTGTAAATGAATTAATTAGTTAGTATAATTTTCATTTTTAAGAGTATTTCATGCCGCAATGTCACTCAAATGGGCTAGGGGGTGTTACACTTGGAGGCTCAAGAAATTTGACGGATGATATGTAGCTCTGCATCCACATTTTCAAGAAAATGACTAAGTATAAAAAGAGGAAAAAGTGTATTATAAAGGACATAGAGGTAAGAGGTATGATTTGTAGGTAGCGTGAATGTGGATCTATGGACGTGCAGACATGGAGACATGGAAACAGACAAAAATAAAGAGGTTTTCCCCTTATTGCTTGAATTTATCTAAGTTTTGGGGATCAAAATAAAAGAAAGAAAAATACTAAGGAAAGAAAAAGAAAGGCACAGGAAGGATTTTATGGGTAATAATATGAAAGCCAAAAAATTGACGACGAACATGGATCAACAACCATCAATTACAACCTTTGTCCATGCACTTTTCAATGTCAAAAATTATCATATAAATATGTTATGGAAAGGTTAAAGCTTTGAATGGGTGGATTGGAAATTATAGTGGAAATTGTGCTTATGCCATGTTTCAGAGAGAATAATGAGTAATTTTTATTCCAAAGTTGAAAGATTCATCTTGTGGCTAATCAAAATATTAATTATGCAATTGTGGTTGGAACTAAATTTGATGTTTCCCTTCAAAATTAATATGCACATCATTTTTAATTTCCCATTGTTAGTTATAGGTGTAGATTTTATGAGATACCTGCACAAAAGATATATCTAACAAATACACAACATGCAATGGTGTGAAGAGAAGAGACAAAAAATGGAGTAAAGAATGAAAGTTTTTCTATTAACCGTATTCCACACTCAAAGAGTGAATAATGTACAATAAATATAGGCTACATTAGTTACTCATGTAGCCTATATCTATTATAAATTATTCACTCTTTGAGAGTGGAATACAGTGAATAGAAATTATTTCATTCTTTCCTCCATTTTTTTATCTCTTCTCTTCACACCATTTCATGTTGTGTATGATTCATTGTTAGCTGGATCTTCTATGCAGGTATCTTGGAAACTCTACATGGTATCAAATCCCATAAGTTGTTAGCAAGGAAGAATTCTCAACATTGGATCGTCAAACTTAGGAAAATAATTCTAGGTGAGTGTGTAATATCTCCAACAATAGGAGTAATCATGTTTGAAGTATCCATACACTAATTGCTCAAACCTAAAGTTTTCAAAGAGGTGTTTTACATTAAAATTTGAGTTCCAAGTATCACAATTCACCCATTGATTTTCTACTATCCCTCCATGATTGTGTACATGGTTTTGTTTTGAACTATAATTGTGAGTAGCAAAAACTTGTTAGCTATTAAGAAGGAACATAAGGGCTAAAGATAATGCATCTCCCATAATTTAGGTGCAATAAAAGGATGATAATGGAGAACCACAAGGAGATGAAATACTACATTAGATTCCTACCATAATTTTATTGGGAAACTGCCTAATATCTAAGAGAGACAAATTCCACTCCCACCAAGGCTAGTTAATTCAATGAAGAAGATGATCATGGCAATATCAATATAAGGCATGTGATCTAGAAGTTGTACATACATCATGTTGTTTCCATAGCTAAATTTTTCCCTTATCCAGATGGGTTTTAGTACCTAATACAAAGGTCTAATTCAAAGAATACAAAAATGTAATTGGACACATAAGTATGCATATTTTCTTGCATGTCTATTGTTAATCATTTTGATGATTACTCTTAACCTCAAGCAAATGTAATGAAGTCAATTCATGATATGTTATTTTCTTTTGAATTATAGTTAGCTTATTCCAAGATGGAATGGGATGTGAACAACCATAGGGAATTTGAAGAGTCAAGGGAAATGTAAAGTGTCACCCTTTGTAACTCCCCTTTGAACCATTCTATATATACATGTATTGAACCACTGTGAATGGAAATTTTGGGGGGGCAAAAGGAACTTAAGCAGAGTATTTTGCAATTCGTGTTTCAAGCTCCCATTGAAGGAATATAATAAAGTCGCGTAGATTTATGATGGAGAATTGTGTAATTTGTTTGTTGCTTTCCTTCAAGGATAATATGTGGGTATTTTCCTGCGAATGTGTATTCATTGAATTCATATTTTCTATTATATTTTCCTAAATCACTATGGGTTAATGAATGTATCTAGATTTATTTTTACAGTAAACTTGGCATTTTTTAGAATAAAAACATGTATTTTGATTTATAAGTGACTTCATTACTCAAAGTTGGGAATTTTCTTATAATGACTTCCATGTGAAATTTGACACATGTCAACCAAATAGTGCTAGGAGTGCCTTCCCTTATGGTTATAGCTTTTCAATCTAGTTTCAAAACCTCATTTACTGTATGGTTTAGGTGTTTCCACTTTTTCTCAAATTCCCATAAATTTTCATCTTAGAAAGTCCTTCATGTTGGTTTTTCATAAGAGATGATATTGTATATAAATATATTATTACAATGATGAGTGTTCCATATATATAGAACATATGGTGACCATCCATGAAAGGATGCATACCTTGGATAATAAATAACTACATATTTATTATATATATATTTATGCTTTGTATTATAAATATCATGTCATATATATATATATATGAAAGAATGTCTTCACGATGTTGTTCAAACATCAACACTCCCTCTCAATGAGGGATACATTCTTCATCATTCCAAATCTTGTCTCTAAACCTCACTCTAGACTCATCGGATATCCATAGTACAAACATGAATTCACAACCAATGCATCCAAGGCCTATGGGTATCTCTCAAATAGCTTCAACATGTCACCATGACATCCACTACCTCACAATGCATATGTACCTCATCATGGGTACTCATGTGACTTCACAGCCAATGCATCCAAGGCCTGTGGGTAGCTCTCAAATAGATACAACATGTCCCCAAGAAATCCACTACCCCACAATGTATCTGTACCTCATCACTCCCTCTAAAGAGGGACCACTCCAAGATATCTCTCTTATTTTCCCGGGCCCTCCTATGAGGGGGTTAAACCCGGTCTCGCTCTGATACCATGTTGGTTTTTCATAAGAGATGATATTGTATATAAATATATTATTGCAATGATGAGTGTTCCATATATATAGAACATATGGTGGTCATCCATGAAAGGATGCTTCCCTTGGATAATAAATAACTACATATATATATATATATGGAAGAATGTCTTCCCGATGTTGTTCAAACATCAACACTTCAAACCTTGGTATTCAAATAAAGTGGCATGTAGTTTGGCCATGATTATATCGAAAGACATAGATGTGTTGTTACGATGTGTTGTTACTTCCAACTAGACTTAAAGATAATTGATTTGGGACGCCGAGTTGGAATCTATTTGATTATTTCCCATAGAATAACACCAATATAGTTAGGTTATTTTCTAGTATCTTACAATACCCTCAACTTTATAACATGGTAGTCATTCAACCCCTAGCTTGGTTAGCAAACAATACCTTGTAGTGAACTAAACCAATACATGATCTCCAAAATTTCAAAAAAAATCCTTACATAGATACAACCCAAATGAATTTAGTTTTGTTGAATATCATATAAGGAACATATGCGAGTTATTCATTTATTAAATATCCATGATGAAGATGTAGTTTTTAGATTCCTCTCTTTCACTTCTCCAGTAAATTCACCTTCTTGGTTCTATAGCCTATCAGTGAACAACTTTCATAACTGGTAGGAGTTCAAGTAGTCATTTCTTAAAAAGTTTGATGATATTCACTGATTTGAAAATCATTAAACATCAATTTTGATGAGAATTAAAGTCTATCCTCATTAACCCTACAACTTACACAAATGAAATTGTAACTAAACAAGATAGTGAGGAATTTTAACACTAATTTACACACCCTATACCTTTGAATCCTTGCAAATAAAATACCCCCATCCACACATATGTTGGAATTGCACTTCATGAATGCTTTAAAACCTACCATGGGTTTAATCATAAAGAGAGTTGGGATTTATAATCTTACTCTAGAGAGATCTCATGTTGAAGAAATAAAAGTAAAAAAAGGATATGTCATGTTTACATGACACCCCCACTCTAGATATAAAACCATTATGAACATTCACCCCAAACGATTAAAAACTTGCTACTAACACCCACCTTGAAATACAAAAATGCAAAGAAAATAAACATAAATTATTCTATGATTTGGTCAATTTTCAAACAAAGGTTGAAGATGGTTCCTCTACAACTAAAATTATTCACACAATAGGGATTTGGAAAAATTTAGTAGGCCCAACAACAATACTCATTTTACCCCTAAATTGTGAGGTATTGGTGTCAACTACACAAATAAGTACATAGTAAATTGGACTAGCCCAAAATCTAAAATTATTTGGACATCTTTAGTCAGTGGAGGAATAATGACAAATTCAATATTAACTTTAAATACGATATCCCAATTTCCCCCTTGGTATCTACTAAGGTTTTATGGGACAACCTACCATTCGAAACCATCAAAACTCTCAAAAAAGGAGGATCTATTGAAGTAGAGGGGAGATAGGAATCCCTAGAGTTGAATGCTTTCTTAATGCTCAAGGGAAAAGGGGTAAGGTGATAAGGAAACAAATAAAATACAGAAAGTGAAAATGATTCACTTCATTTGCATAACGCAATCCTCACTACGATGCTTACCTTGTATCTAGGCATGTTTTATCTATGCCTACCCAATTTCCTGCTATGTGAAAACTATGTCAACCATAACCAAACCACAACTTTTCCTTGGAAACCAAGAAAGTATTATAAAAATTTCTTGCCACTTCCAAATGAATATGCCCCAAAATAATTCTCCTCAAAACCAAATCACCTTCACCTTCTTGAAAATCATTTGAGCATAATCATATGCTTTGGAATTACCCAAGATTTGGTACATGACGTCCAATTTTGAGAATGAAAATGATCGTGTAGCTTCTTCTTATCCAAGTTTTTTAGGAGATACTTATGAAGAGGATATTAGTGAGTTTGATAACGATATAATTATGTCCTTCTCTTCATGATCCATGTGTGGACCTTATATGATTTCTAGTTCTTCCAAATATACAATTTCCTCATATGGTCCTATTATAGATTCAAAACAAAAGGAAACCAAGATGCAAATCATGGTGAAGGTACTTGGTATAAATCTAATTGTTCCCTCAACCTTAGCCCAAATTATTGTAATAAGGCACAAATTTTAGAATCTTTAGTCTCTATCTCCTTGTACGAACACCTTAAGTGTCAAGACCATCCATTCCTTTTGGAATAAAATCTTGCATCTTGAGATGAATTTATTGTTCCTATTGATGGATACTTGTAGAAGTGTTAGATATACTTGGATAGTATAATAACCAAGTACATTTGGTAGCTAATCCACCTTATGCTTTAAATATTTAGCACATCTCTCAAAGTGATAGTTTCCATAATTGAGGGTCAATGTATGATTTCATTTCACTATGGATGGAACATGCATTTAAAATTATCCAACACAGTTACAATCCTTTCATGAACGCATTTATATGTATCATATGTGAAGCACCCTTACCTTTTATCTTACCATCGTAAATTTGTATGCTTAATCCACCAATGAGGAACATGCATCGATCCAATAGAATCAATAAAATCCTTGGTTGCACTAGATTTATGACTATAAGTGATTAGTCATACTATGAATTGGTTGAAGTCAGATAAGTAATAGAGGATAAGGTTTCATATTAGAATAATGTCTATTTCTTGTTTAATTGGGACCTTTGTTATTTCAAATCAACAAATCAAATCTTAATTATGCATCCAGAGAATGTTTCAGGTTTGAGTTTTTGGATTGTGTCAAGGAAAGTTTTTAGTCTTCAATTTGGTGTTTTGAGAGAGTATCAGACTCCTCACTACAGAAATCATCAATCAAATAAATGATTACAGTCTTACGCATATTTTCGCAGCGTGGGCTCACTGCAAAATTTGTTGTAGCTTACAATACGGTGTGAAACCTCCTAGACACTACGAAACTAAACTTGTTTTTCCAAATCAGCATCTGATAGGTATGATTCGACTTTCCATCTGTCAACACACATGCAACTCAACTCCAACGTTCCAAAGCTTGACCATTCGGTATAGAAGGTTTGAAATATCCAGCGAATATTGTGTAGTAAATGAAGTCAAAGTTTGTTCCTATATTTTTGCAAAACAGTTGTAATGAGATCTGATTTTGTTTGTAACCAAATATATTCATGGGGAAACAGTTGAACTCAAATCCTTGAACCTAAGATCAACTATTTATATATTTTTTTTAATTGCAAATATGCAAGAGGTTGGAAAAAGCGTAGAAGAGACATCTTTTGGGCATCTTTGTAATTCTTGAATTTTAATGGAATATCAGTCATAAGTACAGATCTACTCTTACGAGAGATTCTTGTGTTGATGATCTGAAGTGTGTGCTTCTCTCGTGTATGTGTTTTCTTATTTTATTTTTTATTTCATTTGTAATCTGCATATACTTAATTTAAAAGTAATGGTTTAGAATTCATCTAATTTTGATGCTTTAGATCAAGCAATTAAGTACTGTAATTTTTTCTAAAAAAACACAGTGAGAATTCATCCTAGTTGATGCTTTGAATGTAGTTAGTTGTTTTCTCCTTCTTCCATTATGTTACAACAATATTTTCACTAAAATATTATCATCTACCTAGCCTTTGCTTCCTTAATATCTCTAAAACCAGTCATTGATAGTTCCCATTGCACTAAACTTGACTCCATGCCCAATGGACTCCTCACCTCTGCTAACAACCTTATAAATTTCTTAAATTACAGATCTAGCCATTGTGCATAATATTGGCAGCCTGCCATTTCTTGACTGAGTTGTAAAGAGAGATCCCTCTCTGGGTTGAAAGGGATAGTTTCAACTCTAAAGTGGTTTTGAGGTTACTTTTGTGATTTTCCTCCTCAACCAAGGCAATTTACAGAGTGATAACGATATCAATCTGAGGCATCATTTTAGATATGGTTTTTGGTTTAATGATTTCTAACAGTCTATGATGAATGAATATGTTCAAAACAATGAATGATCTTGAAGGGATATATATAGATTAAAAGTTTACACTTGTTTTCATTTCTAGCAAATATATTGTATGGTAGTTTTAAAAGATATAAAACCATCATCGAAATGATATCTTGTAAATATACTATTTTCTCTCTCAACATGATGATAGCATTGATTCGAATTATTTTACATCATCAAAATTATTCATTTACAAAAGAGTATGATCATTTATGATTACATATAGCTTAAAATTACCATGCACATATTTACCATGGTATGCCAGGAATAGAAAGTTTGATGTTTGGAGTGGCACACATATATTGAGAAATTACATGATCAATAGCTAACAAAATGCTTACATTGTGTTCAAAACATAACATACAGTGTATGACATCATAAGTTTAACTTGCCTTCGACATGGTATTGGATATAAGGTTGTAAGTATAGATGGTTTCCGTTTGAGATGGCAAGCATAGCATAAACTTTGAGTTGATATTTTTCATTTCTTGAAAGGCATATTCCATGGCATATGTATATTAAAGTTTGGGAGTTTACACCTTTCATAAACCTTGATTTATGATTTAAATATAACATATCATCTATATGGAAATGAGGCATAGGCTTTGATAAATGGTTGATTGAATAAAAACTTAGTCATTTGGGATATCAACGAGTAGGCCATGCATTTAATTCGATAAGACATGGGATTTAATGCCATCAAACCCATGCACATTACTTGGTTTCTTTTTAGGGTTTTCCTAATTTATTTGATGGGTGTAAGGGTGTGTTTTTCTTTTAGTTTTGACTATAGAGAACCCATGTTCTTTGTGCAACTACACAACTGGTGCAACCACCCAGATTCAAGGAAGTATAAAATTAGTTTTCTAGCATAGAAGGTATGCATCAAAACAGTTCTGAAAAATAATTTATATTGCAATTTTTTTCTTAAATGGATAAGTTGGGTTCTATGTAGCTGGTTGCAAGTAAAAGAGTTCCTTTCCTCTATATTTTGTCAAACGGCTCAATGAAATATATAATAAATGTGTGAAGATGGTATTACAGAGAGTTTAATGTTATTTTGGTGGAAAGAATTGTTATGGGTATGACGTTTTTACACCAGTTGTTTCCATCATTCCATTACATCAATTTCCATGCCCATTTTATCACTCTTAATGAATTTGACTGCCAAATTTTTAAGGTAACAAGTCAAATAAAAAATAGTTGAGACCCATAGTCTAGTTTGTGAAGTGGGGCCTGGGTTTTAGTTCATAATTGATTTAAAAAATTTGAAAACAGATTTATATTCAATCATGGTTATATTTATGTTTTCCTTGGCTCATATTGGTCATTTTCATCCTTCGTGTGCTTTCCTATGTTGAATATTTATGACTAGAAACAAATTTATTCATGTACTCATGGTTACAAGCTCATTAATCATTGGTATATGGTCATTTCCAGTTCTAGTCAAAATTTTACTGCTTATTTGTGTGATTTGGCATCTATCAGGGACTGCGCTCATACTCTTCAGCAACATACTATGTTCATTATATTTTTCTAAAAACCCACAGTTTGAAAATAATGTGTCATCATATATTTTGACAAATATATATGAGGATGGGCTATGAACAATGGTAAATAATACATAACAGTGGATGCATGTAGATGATATAAGGAATAGCATGAATGTATTACATGGAATTTCTAAAAAAACTGGGTCATTAAAATGACTTCTTGCATGATATAGGTATTATTCATATACACATTGAGCATATTTTTGACCATATATATCAAAGGCATATAACGAGAGTAAAGGGATAGATAAAAATATTTTTTGCATAAAATTTTACACATTAACCTCTCATTTAAATCATTTTTCATAGGTTGTATTCCCAACATCATTTATCTCGACCATTCATAATTTTATTTTCGTATTTTTGTCATATTTTCTTTGTTCATGTTTCTAAATGTATTGAGATGATTGTATACAAGAGGCATTGAGATAATTATCAATAAAAGGAATTCATTGTGAAGAATATTAGTTTGGGATTCCTTCATGTTGTTACATTTTCCCTTTCATTTCCCCCCTTTTACTTTATGTGCTATGCTATTAGATAGAGCCTTACTAAACCATATTTAACAAATTTTGCAATAAATCGTTATTTATTGTGAATTTTTTTAACTGATTGAAATGACAATGCTTTTAGATAAAGGCAACAGAGAAAACAACTGAAGTAACATAAGAGGAAAGACTAAAATCCAATTATGTTTTGGCAACAAGGAAGGCATAAGAAGATCGAATTTTTCATCCACTTTGATTCTGGTTCCAATAAATTCAAATCAGTCAGTTAAACCTCAGTGGGAAACCTATATTACCCATTGTAGGAAGAAGGAAAATAATCCTTTTATCAAGGATATGAAATATTGGTTGAGCAAGCATCCTCAATTTTGTTAATGAAAAATTATTTTGAAGACTTTATACTTACAATTGACACATGATATTAATTTTTGGAACCTTTATTATCATATTGTTTTTGGGAGGTACAAGCATGATGACTTGGATTTTATTTGATAAATGTTTCATTGATTTATTGTTGCTGACATATACATGGATATTTTTATATTATTCGGGAGTCATAAGGGAAATATTTTAAAATGAAGATAAAAGAAACTAATGGGAACCCACCTATTAATTATTATTTACCCTTATTATTAATAAAGTTGTCCTATCTTAACTAAAGTTATTTAACTTTAGTAACAAAAAGTAGTTGAACCACTTGAACTACTTTTTGAAGAATAAAAGGAAGAGAGCAAGGATAAAGTTGGACAAGAGAAAATAGAGAGACATATTTCTAATAAAGTTTTCTCTCACAACAAGTGAGATTACTTATTCATTCATTTATTCCTGAGTTTCATCGGAGCTAAGTCCTCTTGTTGATAGCATGGTTACTCTAAAGGTGGAAAAAAGAAAGGACTAGGACTTGTGGTAGGCTTCAAAAGGTTATTCATTCACCTTGATAGTCTATTTAGTTTGATTAGAATTTCTAAATTCAATTTCAGTGTTGATTAAGGCTATTTTGCAGAGTCAAGACTACGATGCACATGTAGCTTGGAATGGTCCAGATTATTTGCAGTCTTAGTCTTTTTCTTCCAAACACTAGTTGTATTTGTATGATTAAAAATTACAACTTAGACTTTTAAGTCTAATTCTAGTCAAAACCCTCACATGGGTTTGTAAGGAGAAACTTGGTTGTAACTCAGAAAGGATATCAATAAAATATTTTTTCTTATTTCTTCTCAATTTGAGAGTTGTTGTGTACTAGTTTTTAGATGTATGTGTTCTTGTATTTATTCATATAAATATTAGAAAATTCATTTGCAAACACTTTTCTATTTTTAAATTTGATTTTACTACAAATCATACAAATTTGATAATAGCATCAGGCCCAAGAACTTATTTCCTTAGGGATGATTGATATTTTTGAATAGGCTATAAGCCCAGGGTAACAATCCCCTATCTCACCTAGCCTAGTGAGGTTCAAAAATGCTTAAGTGAGGATATATCAATTCCTCACATCAATAATAACCATGTTGTAACATCAAGCATTGATGGTTCATCACACATCTCTTGAGCTCAGTCGGTCGAGAGGTCAATCTACACTTGGATACAGTCAGTTGGTTGATCAACCAACACACTGCATCAGTCGTTCAAGTAGTCGATGTGATTTTCGATCATACTTTCAACCAGTAGTCGGGCGATGGATTGACCATCCTAGCAATCGACTACAAGTTGGACACGTAGGCATTCGGGTTGAGAATCCTTGTTGAGACCACTCGACAACACGGATTTTAAGGATTCAACCTTAACAGCCAACAATTACATGTGGACAATATCTTCCAGATTCTATGGAAGTTGGTTAGATCTTGAGCCTATAAATAGAAAACCATGTGGGTCATTATCATCAAGCAATTTAACATAAATATCATGTGAATCAATATGTGGCATATGCATTGTGATGTTCATATCACAGTGCGCTCTACTTAAGTGTTGTAACCGTGTCTTTAGACACCACCTTTGTGTTTGAAATTTATTTCCCCTCTTCAATTATCTACAATACTATTTTTTTGTTTCATGTCATGTTCCACCCTATTTCCCAACATGGTATCAAAGCCGATGGTTTAAAACCTCGAACTTTTATTTAAAAACCTTGTTGAGTCATATATGTTGTGTGATTGACTCTGGCTTGATGGTTTTTTGTTTGGAACTTATTGAAACAGAATAGTTTTTGTCTAGATATAAAATATGGATCCGAATATCCATCCAGTTGTTCTAAATGGATCAAATTATGCAGTATGTGCACTATATATGGAAACTATACTAAAGAGTAAAGGACTATGGTATTATACAAGGATTTCAATTCCATATCTAACAGATGATCAGTAAAAGTTTCGTGTTGATGGAAAGAAGGATGAGGCTATAGGAGTAATCACGACCTACTTATCACATGATATTTGATTTCACCTCAGTGGAATTGAATTCCTTCATCAAGTCTGGAGGAAGCTAAAATCGGTGTTCGACCGAGTCTATGAGAGCCACATCATGCAGTTGGAGAAAGAGTTAATCTCTTTTGATCCTCATTCTTTTGATAGAATGGAGGACTATTTGGCATGCGTTAAAGAAATATAGTTGAAATTGGGTGAATGTGGAAATAACTAAAAGAATAAAGATAAAAAAAACTCATCGAGCTAGTCATGATGAACTTGAGAACACCATTTGATGTGTTTGCATCAAATTTCCACATCAACTAGAAAGCACAGAAGGAAGATGGTAAGGATTACACCTTTGAAGCTTTTGTGGTCTTTTGATTATTGATAAACACAGACTGCTTGAATAAGGAAAGCTCAGTGGTAAACACTAGGCCCTCTTTCTCAAGGGAAAGAGAAATATGGATCCCAGAGATAGAGTATGATTGGATGCCTCTACATAGAAACTTGCATACCATGACCAAAAAATGCAGAGATAGATAGATGCACCCTAGCAAATTTGAAAGAAGAAGACATGTTAGTACTATTGAAAAATTGGACATGTGGATAAAGTCTGCTATAAGAAGTGATATTATTTAGAGGATAAGGTTAAATTCCTTGAAGGAGACATGTTTGTTGTATGTCGACCCACTGATAATATCACCTTCCAAGTCGGAACTTCTCAGGCCTTGTTGTCTCATTCTGTGCAAAATGAATGGGTAGTCGACTTTGGGTGCACTCATCACATGGCTAAGGATGCCTCTTTGTTCACTTTTCTGGATGAAGATAAGGAGAGGAAAATCTATGTTGTTGATTATTTTTCTCTAGATGTTGTTGGTCAGGGCAATGTTTTCTATTGACATGGGAAGATTTTCATTGTCTATCATGTGCCAAATCTTAGTGCCAATCCATTGTTTTTCGTTTAGTTTACACAGACATGTAATATATGAAATTTTGGCTAGATTGGTTCTATGTTCATGATTTGAATAAAGGTAAGTCGATTTTCATCGACGGGCTTTGCGACCCAACAGAAAGTTTGTATAAATTCTATGAAATAAATTGACTTGACACTGAACCGACTACACTTGATGCTCACACTGATGAGAGAAGTCAAATTTTTGCTGAGCAACTTGGACACCTAAATTTGTTAAGTCTGCAAGCACTGAAAACCCAAAATATGGTTGTTGGTTTACCAAAGGTGTTTCCCCCTAGAATCTATAAGGGTTGTGTTCTTGGGAAGCATCATCAGAACCATTTGAATCTGGCAAAGCATGGTGAGCACAGAACCTACCAGATCCGGTTCACAATGATGTATGTTGCATCAATCTACCTTCACTAGCAGGTGCAAGGTATATTTTGAATTTCATTGATGATTTTTCTCGCTTTACATGGGTTTACATTATGAATAATAATAACCTTATCTTTGAAAAGTTCAAATAGTTTAGAGCCTTTTATGAAAAGCAATGTGTATGACCCATCAATTTCTTGAGATCATAAAATGGTGGTGAGTATGTAAATCGACCATTTGAAGAATACCTAGTTCGATCTAGTATTAAGTGGAAGCAGTCGATTCCTCACACACCTCAGCATAATGGCATTGTAGAACGCAAGAATCGAAATTTAGTTGAAATGGTCAGATGTCTTTTGGAGGATAAAGATCTGCCTCCTTGCTTTTGGGATGAAGTGGTGTATTGTGAGAACTATCTTCTCAATCGCATCTTGACTCGAGATGTTCCTTCCATGAATCCAATCAAATGATGGTGTGGGAAGAAACCTTGAGTCAACCACCTCCATGTATTTGGATGTGTTTCCTAGGCTGACATTTATAATGATTGCATAAATAATTTTAATGAAAATATACATGCTTGAATCATGATGGGCTACTTTGAAGAGTCAAAATCCTATTGACTATTTGATCATGTCAAACGACAAATCATTATCAGATGAGATGTATGATTTGATGAGAATCCTTTTGGAATCAATTTGTTGAATTCCTCTTTTGTATTGCTACATGATGATCCCTTTGATGTTGTCTCTCACACTGTTTCTTATGTTCCATATTTCAGTGTTTTGATTGGACATTCGAACAATGTTCCTATTTCTAATAGACATTCGACTCTTGAGTTGACTAGTCCATAGTCCTCTATTTCGACTGGTCCATAGAGTGAAGATCCTCTGACTCATGATCGACTTGCTATAGTGAACCATAGTTCACCTTTTTCTTTTCTACCTATATGGGTTGTTGTTGGCGCGTAGTGGGAAAACCTAGGGTTCAACATTAAATCACCAACAAAACCCTAAAGATGCATGCCCTTTCGACATCACCAGCAAGAAGATGAAGTCTCACCCGAGGTACCTATGGGGGCTATAGGAACTGGGTTTCCACATTCATGGATGAATGGGAAACATTTATCATATTCAACATACTTAACATTCATTCATTATACCATTAATTGTGTGTGCAGAACCATCATATAACATATTCATATTAACCATTCATACATTACATGTACGCCATAAATAGAATATAAAAGAAATAAATCACAACACACCATACATCATAACATAGATATTTAACATGGTTCACCCCAAACTGGGCTATGTCCACAATGATGGGCTTCTTATATTATCATTCAGCATCATTTCTTACAAAAGGTGCACATTGAGACCATACAAGATATCTCATTTATAACCCAACATGTCCTTTTTCGTTCACACATAGAGTTCACACTTACCTCTCAATTGATATTCAACTTAGCTCATAGTCGACTTACAGTTACTTCTTGAACCTCAAAACTATGAATTTTTCACCCATCAACTAGTATTTTTCAACTCACGAACACTATTAAAAACTCATTACATATTTATACTTTTACAATAGGGCTTAGCCTGTTACAAAATGGACCAATTGTCTAACTACTTCTAACTAAACTCCACCTTCCACGCGCATTGACCCCTGAAAATGTGCTAATTTTCCTCCTTTCTTCCGCGTGCATTGTTCCTTAGTCGACTTGTCACATAATTTACTCCTATGTGATTCCCAAAATGTCCTGCTCCAACAGGACCCCAACACTCACCTATGGCTCGTCCCGAGCCACTCATTTATGCTACTACAATGCCTTTAGTGTCGCAATGAGCTTCTAAAAAATATCCCTGGTAGTTGTGACCTTTTCCCTTGCTTCTACTTCCCATGTTGATATCTCTTCTGCATCCTACACGGTGATAGGAGCCTATCTCTTCTCTTTGCTCCCTTGTACTACTTGCTTCACCTTGCCTTGTACTGCTATGGTTTATTTTGTTACCTTGAATGCTTCTTATTATAGTGGCTATAACTTTTGCACCAACATCTACTGCTCAGCCTTGATTTGATTTATCTCCTAGTTTGCATGCTTGTTCTCCACTAAGGCAACCATATTTTCCTTTGTTAGTAAAGTATTCATCGTGTCTTTAATATTATATGCATTATATATCTTATGATATAATACTTTTAGTTATACGTTCTCCGATGGCGCAGTCCATACTTATGTGCTTCCTTCATACAGCTTTGCACATTCTTCATCCATGCTCTTTATGCTTTCTACTACCGTTGCAATTGTCTTCTCTCTCTTCTATATTTCTTCTAGTGGTGTACTCAATGTTTGTCGCACTTCCAAATCAATAATATTCGCGTGGAAGATCTGAATGGCTTCACTGATCTTCATGATTTTTTCTTCTAAAGGGAAATATACCTCCATAGAAACTTCTAGAATATTACTATAGACCCCCTGTACCACCTATTTCAATATTTTTGTCCTTTGTGTGGCCTCATCCCTCTCCAACATAAGTTTATCTTATTTTGTCTGTAGGACATTGTTATCTGCAACTACCTTAGTCAACTCCATTGATGTTGACACCACGCGCAATTGAATTTCATGTGTGACGCTCGTCTACAAACTATGTAATACTTCTATGGGCAATTGAGACAACATCGATTCGATATGAATAAGTGCCTTTGTGCACTCCTGCAACTCTTCCGTAGAGAACTATAAATCTCCTGTTGCTATATTCATCACTTGACGCTCTCTTAATGTTGCAGATGGGTGGGATTTCATCGGTTGCGCCTTTTTCGTACTCTGTGTATTCTCTTGTTCTCCTATTTTAATTGGCACTATCCTAGTTGTCTCCAAAATCTTTCTAATTGCAACAATTTGCGCTTGCACATCCGAGTGCATTTATTCTTACTTATGTGTTTCTCGCTCAAAAGAATCATCAACCTCCTTAACTTGATTTGCGATCATGTCTAAGTCATCCTCTGTTAATGTTTGAATGGCCACTTTCTTTACGTATTTTTGCTTCTTTCGTTTTTGTCCTCTTGGCCTCTCAGGGTGTTCTTTCCTTTTCTCTCCAATAGGTGGTGGGACTTCACGCACATATTCTTTACCATTTCCTTGCTCTTTTTGTTCCTCTTCTTCTTGATCTTTTTATGGTTTTGTCTCCTTCTTTGGTTATGTCTCTGGGATTCTCCACTCTTCATCCCAATCATTTACTATATGGTTGATATCCTACTCTATCACTCTGTAATACGCCAGAAACCATTGGTAAGTTGGATCCTTATTCGCTTGAATATAGATATGATTCATCCCTACCTTAAACCTTGCAATACCTTTATATACTTCAATAATCTGTGGTGGAATGCACTGCATTTCCTCGATGCATTACCGAATAGTCTCTTTGTAAATATAAAAAGTAACATTATTATCCATATGTCGATACTTATGCATAGTATTCCATAAAGACATATATCTCACTGCAAAAAATGCTTATGGATTCCTTCCAAGAACTACGTATCTTCAGGCTCCCTCCATGTAGTTAGTGTTATCAAGATTAATAATTGGGCATAGTCGAACTTTGTTCCTTTCTCCCATGCCTTCCTACAATCCATCAAAAACTGATTAACCAGAAACGTCAACCATTTCATTATTACTCTTGCTACACACTTCTTCGTTGCTACTATGTCTCATGTTGGTACTTGATCTTTGCGACATTTTATCGTCAGCTTCCATGCCAATACTTTTGTCGCAAACCCTATTGTATTTTTAGTGATGATTGCTACATCGAGCCCATGCACTCCTCTATGTGTCCCATACTTCTCCTTGATTCTCTCTTATAGTAATTTCTCGTTGGCCTTGTCTGTGAGTAATTTCTCTCTTATTGTATTTTCAGTGATGATTGCTACATCGAGCCCATGCACTCCTCGCCTTATGTAGGTAATCCTATCATCCACGCAATCAACTGTGTATCTATCAACACGGCTCTATCCATCCATAGGAATCCTCCATGGAAAGAACTAAGAAATAACTTAACACATGTGTTTATTTACGCACTCCTACCAAAATGGGGTATCTCTAATAGATTTAGAATCCATGCTCGTTGAAAACCTGTTTCCCATTCCTTCGGCTCGAGTGTCATTACCAATGATATGGATTACTGTGCACAAATAGTTCTGGGGAATTATCTCTAGAAACTTCTTTGCATCTGACAGGTTTTGGTTTGAGTATCTCAAACTCTTTATTTATTCTAGCATGTTTCCCTCGACAGTGACCCTAGGGGGAATCATTGGTGTGACCATGGAATATTTTGATTCCTTTTGTAGTCTAACCTGCTTCATTGTGGGTTTTCTCAACAACACATATGGTAGGGGAAAAATTACTATTTTCTCCGTGCTCAGGGATTCTTATTGAACTGGTGTTGTGGTCGGCTTATTGTGTTGTTTCTTCCTCCCTTATGTAGATTATACTCCCTTAGTTGGCGCCATAACTCTCTATGCTTCATCTATGTTTTGTAAACTCTCTCGGATCCTACATGGCTATTTGGATTTCCTTTATGTTCTCTTCAACTGTCAAGCAAAAATAAACTTTACTCGTCGTCCATTTATTTGCTTTTATAGCTTGTTTCCAATCGTTATCTTCTTCTTCGTGCCCAAATCTATTTTCTAATCCAACTATACTCACATTCAATTATTTCCATACTTTGCAATAAATTCAGATTATTTTACAGATCATGGTCTAGATATTATCAATCTCTCATGATCTTGTCGTTGCTTTCCATATATGACTAAGCATCTCCACTACTTCATTGTTATGATAACTCTTTAATTATTGTCCCAACGTGTGTGTTCTTTAATACTTTTCTCATCCTATAAGTCGATCTTTGTCACACTTCAATCCTCCTTCCTGTGTGCAATATCTGTGACATTTTCTACTTTTATCTTTTAACTCTTATGTATAACTTCAACCTTCAAATTCTTTTATTATTTTTCTTCTTTTATTTTTATTTCTATAATACACTATAATAAAAGTACTATGGTACATATATTGTGTGCTCATACTAGTGCACAGAAGTACAAATTTCCCTATACAATTTCAATCGACCACCCTTAATTAGTCCTTCCACAACTTCCTTATTCATTTTTTCCAACTCGACAACGCCTACTTATGTCACAAATATGATCACATATGGACACAACCAATGCATATGAAACTTCCTAGGGTGCTGCAAAAACTTGTTGTYGTAGAGAAAAACCAAGTGTCATGTCTGGAACTTCTTYTTTTTAATGCGCTTGTCATGCCATGCTTTCTCACGCACTTTCTGAACTTGTTGATGAAATCCTGTGACAAAATGGTCTTCTTCCAATTCTACTAGCTCTGAYAGTATGTTATATATTGTTCCAGAATATGTAATATCTATCAACGCRACATGTAGACTCATCACAATGAATTCCATAGGAATAATTGTTYCATGGCCATACACTAATCTGAAAGGGATTTGTCCTATCAACTTCTTACTTGTAGTCCTATAATCCCATAAACTGTTGGAATCCTCAAGTGTCATTCRTCTCGACTTTCATTACATGTCCTTCCCCCCCCAACATTGGATTTCAACCAAATATCTCAGTGTAGAATGACATGTATCCAGTATCCTATGTATCTTTGCTTTCACCTTTTATTTATATACCAGTTTCAATATATATGGTCTCTKCTTTACTAGCTTAACATCTAGCTTCAAGGGAATATTCATCTCTCCTAACTCCCCAACAATACCTTTCATCTATGAAAAAGTAGTCAGAAACAGGTCATGATTTGCATGCAGTAAATCAACTATCTTCTCAACAGTTTTTTCGTTCCAATAGTCTCCTATGTTTACAAATTTGGGCTTATCTTCTATACCGATATTTAATTTGTGCACTCTCAATGGTTTTGCATACACAATAGATTCAAGTTGTGGTCCTTCTACTGTGCGCTCTCCTTCTATTTATGTTATTTGCATATTTCTTAGATCTTTGTCCTCCTCTTGGTCTTCTTCAACAATATTATAATAGTGCAAAACTTCTTCAATTTTCGCAGTAGGTCTATGTGTGCTACATATAGGTACTAGTTTTATCGAGTCTTCTAATGTAAAAATCTTGTCCTTGATAACCTGCAAAGATGTGTCTATTGAAGGGGTCTCGTATTCAAAACTAAAAGTTAACTTAAAATTACGATTCAATTCTTCCCAATCTGCAATTTCTCTATGCACCTCCATTTCTAAATACCAATTCTTCGAGATTGTGTCCAAGGTGTGTACAAACAACTGCACCCATTCTTTCCTAGGTACTTTACTCCATGTCACAATGCATTGTGTAACATGCTCCATCGGATAGCTCAATCATGTATATGTATTCATAGTATATTCTTTTCTATCATGAACCTGACATGTAATAGCCTTATGCATTGTTGTCAATCTCTTATTCCATCCTTATGTGTATCCCACCATATTGTCTGAGTCTCTTTCAACACAACATCTAAATCTATAATATATGTTGATATGATATTTGCAATTCAAATTCTCTTATAAAAATAAGCTACGTTGGTTAGTCCATCATACCTCATAGGATCACATACCTTAGTTCTAATCCATCCCAACACGTGGGTAATACGAGCACTTTTCCTTGTAGACACTTCATGTAATCTCTGCTACCAATTCTCCAAAGCTTATTTTGAATCTGGCGTGCATGAACTAATACTTCTCCAACTAAGTACACCATCATTTGTAGGATTCACATAATAGTCCATCCGCGTGGTCATATTATACAGGTTACTGAGCTCTTTTCCCTTTACTGGTTGTACATATCTTCTTCCTTCAGTAGGATCCAACGATGAAGTAACCTTCAAGTCTTATACTTCAAATATCATATGTCTCTTCTTCATATCAATGACAGTTTGGTTGTCAAAGGCCTAATCATGTCCAAATAGTTCTAGGTAAGGGGTTCTACCATCCACTATCTCGATCACTTCAAAGTCAACTGAGTTGCACACTCCATCAATATTAACACTTACCATTGTCAACCTTCCAATTGGAACAATATGATGTTGATTTTATAACCTCAACTGAATGGGAGACCAGATTAACTTCATCTTACCCATCATTTCCCAGGTCTTCTTTGAGATGACATTCACATCAGAACCTAGATCCAAAATAATATTTTCCATGTCACAGTTTCATATCTGTGCATTGAGTCAAAAATCCCTATTCGTTATTTTCTTGCGGTGCATATGGTTAAATGCTCGATGTGTGAAAGGTATCTCTTTCTCTTTGGTGAAACGATCAATCATTTCACGCAACATAGTCAAATCATATTCATCCTTCATTAGCTCTAAAAAACGTTTTAGAAAAGTTTTCAAAGTTCTTACCTTCTCAACTTGCCTTTTTGAATGGTCATAGACTGGTAGCATATCATACACTGGTGGCCTGTCATACAAAGGTGGTGTGGTTGAATTCGATGCTATCCATTTTTCTCCTATAACTTCCTTCCTTTATTTTGTATATGTCTCTTTCTCCTTTCTAGGGTCAAACAACAGAAGAGGTTTTGTTGCTTTTATGAGCCATTGGTGGATCATATTTCCTTGATCTGTCGCATTAGCTCCAGTTCTTGTTCCTCCGCGTGTAATTGATTCTATCTTGGGTTATTCATCACTTGCCTTTGTTTCTATCATTTGTACATTTTGATTCCTCTTTTCTTTCCACTTTTCGATCAGCTATGGGAAATCCTCAATTTCATGGTCTAGCTATCTACAATATGTTCACATCGTGCATGGATTCAGACGGTCTCGTGCCAAATGTCCCTAATGATTACAGTTATAACATATAATTGGTCTTCTTCCTCTATCAAATCCTTCTCTTACGCAACCTCTGAACCCTCCTCTTCCTCCTTTATTATAACCTCTTGGAGTATTATATTATGGCACTAGTCCTTCCGATTCTTCTCCCTGGAATTTTTATGCATCTGCAGTGCACGCTCTCATCAAATAAAATGCACGACAATCCTTCTCTTCATGTCCTACTGATTTACAAAAATTACAAAACAAGTTTCTTGAAGTGATATGATATTTCTACATCAATGGAAAAGTAGTAGGGTGGTGATCCATCCTCTTGCAAATCTCACACCATACCCCTAATGGATTCAGAGCTCATGTATTCAAATACTACTGAAAATTTGGACATTCATTCTTATGATGACCTTTTGTTCTACATGTGACACACCATAATTCCTCATGTTTTTCTTTTCCTTTCTTGATTTCCTGCAACTGAATAGTCAGTGCTACTAACTAGGACTGAACTTGATCCATCCCTATGCCATTTTCTCCTATCGGGGATGCTTCCAATTTCATATCAATTTATATGGCTTCTGACTACGACACAATCATTTGTTGTGTCAAGGGGCAGCGTATATGCGACAAAAATCCTACAACAAACCACTCCCTATGTTGTTCATCCGAAATTTGGAATGTCAATCGATCATTCAATATCTTGAATCTTTTATCATAATCCCACATTTATTCATTCACTATCTGCTTTATCTCCTTCATCTTTGTAATGCACTACAACTCAGACTTAGGTTTATGGAACTCTTTCAATAGAGTTTGTCTTACATCTGCCAATGTTCTAGTTTTTCCCGCAAATGTAGTAGTCTGATATCTCATGTACCATAGTAATGTGCAGTCTCTAAATGTCATTGCCAACTACGCAATCTTCACATCATCATCCTAGATTTTATTCACAATCCATATTGTCTCATAGATTAACAAATGTTGTTATGGATCTTCTGAACTTTACCCATAAAAGAAATGCATTCTTAAAGTGGGATCTACTCCCGCCATCATATTCTGCGTGGTATTCCTCCTTGGTGATACTTTCTAAATTTGGGTTATTGTACTACTTCCATTGTTCTGACTACTATCCTTACTTCCCTTACTAACTATAATTGAAAAAAATTCTTCAGACCTTGGAGATGCACAAGGGGTCGTGGGTTTGATACAAAGTCTTGTCTGGGTGGGATATTATTTTACTATACTGAGTTGACCTTCTGTGCATGGTATGATATGGAGTATTACGTCAATTTCTCTCTATTCAAACTCACTGTGATGTTCCTCTCTATCAGCCCCATTCCTCTTCTTATTTGTCCTAAATCTCTTACTACTTCACAATACTCCAATCTCTTCGTCGGCTGCACAATATTCTTATCTTGGCATCACCATCCCATATGTTCCTCATTCATTCTTCCTATAACACACAGACCCTTCCTTGGTCATCCCTCACTCCCCCTTATGCGCGAAAGCGATTAACTTCTAGGGAAATCAGATTCCATCTTCATAACCCCCTTATCACACACCAACATCTTAATCCAAGTATATATTGACTTCAATTATCTTCTAAGTGGTCCCTTAACGAGTTCCCTTTCATCAACAATATATGACTGTGTACAATCTATAACAAATTCAGTAATGTAACCCCCCAGTATACTATCCAACCAAAAATCAATTGTTTGTGATACCTGATTGCTTACAGTATTGAATTTCCAAATTAACTCAGGAGTCCAATTTTTCTTAACAAAAATGAAAAATATTTCATTCTCTTCAACTAATATTCGGATCCACTCCACCAAAATATTCAAAAAATCAGCAAAGAAAAATTCATGCAAATCTGTAAACACATACATTTGTAGCCATTTCTAGGTATTGATCTGTGGATTCTTATTACGATATGCAACAAACTTTATCTCCTTCATAGCCAACCATTTTACAATATCCTCCTTAGTAGGTCTCCACATTCCCCTCAGTCGCAGATCGTGGTCCCGACAATGGAACCATTTGTTTCCACACAGTGGTCAGACCTGTGGTTCAACATTAAATCACCAACAAAACCCTAAAGATACCATCCCTTTCGGCATTACCCACAAGTAGGTGAAGTCTCACCTGAGGTACCTATAGGGACTACAGGAACTAGGTTTCCACCATCATGGAGGAATGGGAGACATTCATCATATTAAACATACTTAACATTCATTCATTAGACCATTCATCATGTGCACAGAACCATCATATAACATATTCTTATTATTACATGTGAACCATAAACAGAACAAAAAAGAAACACATCACAGCACATTGTACATCATAACACAAAGATTTAATGTGATTCACCCCAAATTGGGATACGTCCACAATGACAGGATTCTTATATTATCATTCATCATTATCTCTTACAAAAGGTTTGCATTGCGCTCATACAAGATATCTAAGTTATAACCCAGCATACCCTTTCCTTTCACGCATACAGTGCACACTTACCTCTTTATTGATATTCAACTTACAGTTACTTCCCAAACCTCAAATCTAGTCTTTTTCAACTCACAAACACTCTCAAAAACCCATTACATATTTATACTTTTAAAATAGGGCTTATCCCATTACAAAATGGACCAATTGTCTAACTACTTCTAAATAAATTCTACCTTCCACGTGTGTTGACCCTGAAAATGTCTTAAATGTATTCCTTTGTTCTTTGCGCATTGTTCCTTAGCCGACTTGTCGCATGGTTTACTCTTGCATGATTCCCAAAACTGCTCCCAAAATGTCCTACTCCAATAGTTGTCAAGACAATTGAAGCTATTGGAGCTAATGTCGTGGATGTTTCCTCCAGATGAAAAAATCGAAGTCAAAAGCAACATGCCAATGTTTCCTTGATGACTCGTTTACTTGAAACTTATGATCTTGTTACCTACTTAGACATTGAAGGATGACTTGAATCAGAGTAGACTATGCAAACATAAAGTTATTCTATGTCAAAGAATCACACTTGGGACTTGGTTCCCCGAATGCAAGGAAAGAAAATTTTGAAGTGTCGATAGGTCTACTAGACCAAATTTACCTCTAAAGGTGTTGTTGAGCCACATAAATCATGCCTATTTGCGAAGGTATTTTCTCAACAAGAAGGCATCGACTACACTAAAACATTTTCCCATGTTGCAAAGATGAACTCTATTTGACTTATTCTTTCCCTTGCTGCTCATTTTGGATGGAAAATACATCATATGGATGTGTAGAGCGCATTTGTTCATGGAGACCTATCTGAAGAAATTTTCATGGAACAACCACCTGGTTTTGTGAGAGATTATAATTTGGTTTGTCGACCCAAAAATTCACTTTATGGTTTGAAACAGGATCCCTGATCTTGGTATGCTAAGATCAACAATTTATTTCTTCGACTTGGTTTCAAACGTTGTAAATCTGATCACATCTTGTATGTACTCCATACTAATGGAGACACCTTGATTTCCGTTGTATATGTAGATGACTTACTCATTACTGGCAATAATAATGATCTCATCCTTAGATTGAAGAAACAACTTGTTAACTCTGTTGACATGACAGATCTTGGTACTCTACATTATTTTTTGGGTCTTTAAGTATTACCACTACGTGATGGAATTTTCATTTCTCGGTCTAAATATGTGATAGATCTATTGACATGTTTTAATATGGTTGATTGGAAGCCTTGTGCTACTCCTTTTCATTCTACGGTAATTTTTACCAAAACCTGTCAAACTCCTGCAGTCGATGTTACTATTTATCGACAATTGGTTGGAATTATTATTTATCTTACTCATAGTTGACCTGACATTTTGTTTGTTGTTAGTGTGGTTTCTTGGTTTATGCAGGAACCTAAATAAAGCCTCTGGAAAGAAGTCAAATGTTTGTTTGTTGTTTCAAGGGTACCACTCATTTTGGTATCAAATATTGTTGAAGTTTATATTCGTTGGTCGGCTTCACCGATTCTGAATGGGTCGGCGACAGTGATGATCAGAATTCCACTTCTGGCTATGTGTTTTTCTACAGCACTAAAACGTTGTTCTGGTCATGAAAAAAATAGAAGTTAGTCTCTTTTTCAACTATAGAATCATAATATCGTGGCACCATTCAAGAAGGTTCTGAAGCAGTATGGATTCACCAACTTTTGGTATAACTTGGCCTTCCTATTTATACCTCAACAACAATCTATTGTAATAACCAGATCTCTATATAGGTTGCTAACAATATTGTTTCCCACATTAAGATGAATCATGTTGAGATCCATGCTCAATATTTGAGATAGTTGGTTCATGAAAACATTGTCTCTCTTGAATATTGCATAAAAATGATCATGTTGCTGATATTTTAAACAAACCTTTAGTTGAATCCATATTATCAAGCTTCACATGATGCTTGGGATTTAGGAAGATGCAATTATGGGGGGGTGTCATAATGACATAATTTCACCTCCTGAATCTCCAGTGACATGTGTTGATGGGGGGTGTTGAAACATCAAGCATTGATGGTTCATCACACATATCATGAGTTCAATCGGTCAAGAGGTCAACTTGCACTTGGATACAGTCATTTGGGTGATCAACCAACACACTACATCAATCGGCCAAGTAGTCGATGTGTCTGTCGATCGGATATTCGACTAGCAATTGAAGATAGTCGGGCAGTGGATCGACCAAGCTAGTAATCGAATACGAATTGGACACATTTGTGGTTGGTTCAAGCATCCTTTTCGAGCCCACTCAATAGCATAGATTTGGCAGATTCAACCTTAACAACCAAAATTTACATGTGGAAAAGATCTTCTGAATTCTATGGAATTTGGTTAGATCCTGAGCCTATAAATAGCATAACCCTTGGGTCGTTATCATCAAGCAATGTAACACAAATATCATGCAGATCAATATGTGTAATATGCATTGTTATGTTATGATCATAGTGCACTCTACTTAAGTGTTGTAATGGTGTATTTAGACACCACCCTTTGTCTTTGAAATTTTTTGTTCCTCTTTGATTATCTATAGTACTGTGTTTTAAGTTTCATGTCATGTTCCACCCTATTCCCCAAAAAACCATAGTGGCCTTTTCTAGGTATCTACAGAGGTGACTATGGGTGGGAAGTACCTATAGTACTTGGGGAAGATATCAAACCTTTGTTTTAGTTCTTATGGAGGGTACCTATATTCACAAGGGTACTTGCACCAATAAGGGCTATTACATGCAGGTTATCATAACTATTCCTCACATCTTCACTAACCTGATGCCCCTCTCTTCCCAGCTTGATGGTCCTCTCTATATAGAGAATCCATCATTTGAGATAGTTCTTCACCAACCTAATGGTTTTCTTCAATGAAAAACTCATAATCCCAATGCATGGGACACCCACAACTACAACATTGTGGAAGACTTGGCCCAAACACCATGTGCCATGTTTTCTCTCGAAGTCCTATAGAGTTTTCCGACAAAGTGTAAGGAATTGTTATCAATGATAGGCGGGATTAATGCCTTGGAGTCCAATTTAATTTTTTTTAACTTAGACCAAGCTCTACATAGGCTCTCCCACCAAATTTATTTTCAAATCCAAGTAATAGTCAGTGTGTTGGTTGTGGAGCATGATTATATTCCCAATTCAAAGGTCTTGTTTTAGCCACATTTGGATCCCAAAACATAGTGGGAATTTTTTGTTATATTGTTTTCATTATTATCCCCACATGTTATTATGTTTTGTCGGGCAAAATGAGATGGTCACAATGCAGGAAGCAACACCTTCGAGCAAAAAGTTTTAGGCATCTTTTTTTAGCATCCATTTTGGGCGGTTTTGGCACATAATTTTATGGCCCATGATTTTCTAGTTCTGATTAAGTAATTAATGTTGTAATCTAATATAGGTCCATGGATTAGGGATTTTGGATGTCGTGGGATCCTATTTATTATATTGTACTTTAATATTCAATCTAGACCATTCATTATTAGGTGACAGATCTAATGGTAAAGGTTATGTTGCTACCATTTTTTAACAAAATCGGGCATTGTAATGCAACTGTGCATGGTGAGATATTGTAGTGTGTCTGAGAGAGGAGACCATGAGAGATTCAATATGAGGTCACAAAAAATGTTTTGTAAGTGTTATCACTTCATTTTGGTGGATGTAATAAAATAAGGATTGGTTGTTTCTTCGTGGATGTAGCCCATATCGGGTGAACCATATATATTGGTGTGTCTCTTGTATTGCGTTCTTTTGTGTTTTATTTCTGCATTCATTTTGATTTTTTTAGTAATATTTCTTTGCGACCATATTCCTAAGAATTCGTATCAGAGTTTAAGGTCTATTTGGCTGGTAAACTCATAGGAAAGGAGGGTTATCGATTCAAGTGGGAGAAATGGTGGAAGAAGGAAAGTCTAGTGTCGATAATTTTAGTGGAAAAAAATTCTAGCTATGGAAGATGCAAATGGAGGAATATATTTATCAAAAGAAAATTTTATTTCCATTGGGAAGAATAAAAAAGAAGTAGGTGACTATGAAGGATGAAGAATGAGAGGTTCTTGATAGAAATCCACTATGAAAAATACAATTGTGCCTAGTAGCGTCGGTGGATTTCAACATTTCAAAATAAAAGAAAACAGAAGATATGATGAAGGCATTGGATAAACCATATGAAAAACCCTCATCCTCCCACAAGATATTTCTTATGAATAATTTATTTAATATTAAGGTGTCAAAAGGTAGGTTTATTTCTAATCATTTAAATGAGTTTAACGCGGCTGCTAGTCAATTAAGTTCTATAGGAGTAAACTTTGATGATGAGGTTAGGGATATTTTTATTCTGTGCTCATTGCTAGAAATATGGAATGGTTTAGTCATGGCTGAGTAAATCTATCTCTAGTTCAAACACTTTAAAGTTTGATGATGTTGTTGGTTTTATCCTTGGCGAGAAAATGTGATAGAAATGAATAGGTGAGACATCAAGTAGTGCTTTGAATGTGTAGAACAATGGAAGAAAAATAGAGTGAGGAAATATCCTAGGGAATCGTGGGAAGTCTAAGGGTAGATACAAATCCAAAGGGAGGCTAAAGTGGTATCATTATGGGAATAAAGGGCACACAAAGAAATATTGTTGGTCTCAAAAAGAAAAACAAGGAGATGGAAACAAGAGAATAATTAGGAAGCAAATGTATTAGGTGATATGTTGCAAGATGCTTTGATCCCTTTGTTAGATAATATTACTAATTCTTGGGTGGTGTTATCAAGGGATTAATTTCATGCCACACCCCATAGGAAATATTTTCAAGATTATGTTCAAGGTGATTTTAGATGGGTTTATTTGGGTGATGATAAACCATGTTAAATTGTTGGAAAGGGTAAGATACAGATAAAATTACAGAATGGAAACCAATGGTTGTTGAAAGAGGTGAAGCAAGTTCTTGATTTAAGAAGAAATATAATTTCAACAAGGAAGTTGGATAGTGAAGGTTGTACATTTACATTTGCAATAACTCCATAGAAGGTCACTAAATGATCATTGATAATAGAAAAGGGAGAAAAGGTTGGTACATTGTATTTATGTACTCGTGATGTTGAATTATATATTGTTTTACTGTTAAGAACCAAATACTTTCATACAGATACACCACAAATATTCAGAGATCAATATAGAAGAAACCACACTTTATTATTATCAAACTCTTATGGTAGGGAAACACCATACAATGGATTATATTATGGAAGGGATCCTCTCATGTTCACTTGCCTCTTCAAGGGGACATCCTCCTATTGAGCTACCACTCCAAATACAATACTTCTCTTCATATCTCATTACATTGCTTGAACCCATTTATAGAGTGCTTCCAACCACCTAAGAACATTCTATAGGTGGAACCTTATAGAAATGGAACCTTCTAAGAAGTCCTCTTACATTTATTATATCTAACTACCATAGTGCACCTTATTTAATACTATAGTGGACCTAGTCCA
>ML783963.1:185877-229267 GCA_009831015.1 Picea engelmannii | reverse complement strand
AGCTACCTAACATTTCATCACCCTTATGAAAGAGTTATCCTCAACTCTTGTTATGAGGGTGTACAACCATATACTAGGGTCCCATGGATAAGTGTGGACCATAGTGCTGAAGGAAACTAGAGAACCAGGGTTCCATGTAGAAATGAAAGGAACCATGGTGAAGTATTCCAAACACCATTTTAAATCAGGGTCCCATGTCCAAGTGCTCATGTGAACTCCACACGGAAGATATATGAACCCAATAACCAGCTRAAAATTATGCTCCAAATATTGACACATGTCATGTGGATCCAAATAAGAAGATCCATCCACATAGTGGGAAAGTGTCGTAGTTGAACATGGAAGGAATAACACCACTATAGAATATACAGGATGGTCAATGGTAATCATAAATGKCTCATGAGTTGTTACATTTATGTTCTATACAAAAGGTGGAGTAGAGTCGTCAAATAAAATATGAAAGTGGTTTTCAYCCTAGAAATGATAACTATCCATATACCAATCATCACAATCATCCTCATAATCATACCAAGCATTTMTTTATTGATAATATTCTTCCAAAATATGAACTAATAATGAATACAAGATTAGGGTTTGTCAGTGTTTCATGGAAACCTGCACAGGAGGCCTAGCTAAAGCATACACAAACAAATCTTATCAAGAAAAGGAAGAGAGATACAATATGAAGTATGAGAATCAATGTATATTATGATATGTTCAATGAGTGAGTGATATTCACTCATATAGGAAATGACATCCTATCTTAAGGATGCATGCATAATAGTGATGGTCTAAAATTAGAAAGTCTAAAATAGAACTAGTCAGTTAACTCCCACTAAACTAATGTGTCGAAAATATAAATTTATCCAACACCCCCCTAAACATCAATATGGAGTAAAAAATGAGTCTTGGCTACTAGGACATATTAGGTACTCATGTACAATGCAACTAATGAACACTGAAGAAAAATGAGGAAAGAGGGAAAACCACATGGGAACAAAACCCCCCTTCAAAATACAATGCATCAAAAGAAGAAAAGGCAGTTGTTAGGCAACAGTGTTCTTCACTGAAAGATGATCTCGCAAAGTCTGAAACTTTTTCTCACTGAAGGTCTTCATGAAGATATAGAAATATTTATGGATATGATGAAGTCCTTTGGCAACATGTCTAGCCTTGTACCTCTTGATCTTGTGGACCCATCTGCACCTGAAAATATTCCTTTCTGGTGGAAGTGGAACCAGATGCTAAGTTTGATTCTATAGGAGAGATTCATGCTCCTCCTGCATGGTTGCTTCCCATAGTGGATTTCCAACAGCCTCACTATAGGTATATGGATCAAAAGATTGAACCATATAGCAATGCATGGGCATCGTTGGTTCAAAAGCTGAAAGTACATGAGAAGGATACACATGCTGAGATCGAGTCCTCCTCAAATACAATGGATCCCCTGCAAGGTTTCCTACGGCCTGAAGTGTGGTCTGTGCCCACTTGGGAATTTGTTGAAGATCCAATGCTGGCTCCTCATTTGGTTGTACTACCTTCTCATCTGCATGTACAGAATCCTTTGAATTTTTGTCTGAATATGTAGCATCTGAGTGTGTGGAATAATCCTCTCTAAGCACAAGTGTCTTTGCATGTTGCACTGGAGGTGCATGCAAAGGACTCTCCTCAAACTAAACATTGCGCTCAATGATGAGTCAGTCTATAGAGGGATGAATCAATATGTACCCCTTCACATCATCTAGATATCCAACAAATATGCAAGGTGTTCTCTGTGGATCTAAGGATTTCCTCTTTTCAGAAGGAATATGGGCCCATGCTCTAGATCCAAAGATGTGGAAGTGTGTGACATATGGTTTGTCACTTGTCCAAGCCTCAAAAGGTGTCCTATCCTCAACAGATCTGTGAGGTGCTATGTTCTGTATGTAAGCAACACAGTTAAGTGCCTCAGCCCAAATATTGGAAGGAAGTGATATTCCATGCAACATGCAACTGGTCATCTTCTTGAGAGACTTTTTCTTCCTTTCATCAACTCCATTATGTTTTGGAGTGTATGGAACTGTGTGTTGCAACTGGATATCAGCTTCATGACAAATATTATGAACATATTTGTTGATATACTCCCCCCCATTGTTTGTATGGAGGATCTTGATTTTCTTCCTAGTTTGTGTCTCTACTAGAACTTTGAAGTCTTTGAGATGCTCAAAAACTTTAGACTTTTGTTTGAGAAAATAAACCCAAGTATAGCATGAGTAATCATCAATAAATGTACGAACATACCTTGTTTTTCTAATGGAAAGATGTGGAAATGGACCCATGAGATCGCTGTGAACAAGATCCAAGGAAGAGGAGGCTCTCCTTTCCTTCCCATTTTCAAACTTCTCTCCAGGATGCTTGCCAAGAATGCATCCTTCGCAAACCCCTTCAGAAAATTGAATGTCTAAAAAGCCTTTGACCATTCCTTGCTTGGAAATTCGTTGCATGTACCTAAAGTTTAAATGACCAAATCTCGCATGTCATACTCTACTACTATCATTAGCATGTGTAAGTAGAAAAGAGGAGTCATAGTCAGTAAACTTAGTGAAATTATACAACCGTGATTTGTGATCTACCTCACCAACTGCAATAATGGAATTATCATGCATGTCAAGTACAGTAAGTGAATCTGAAGTAAATTCAACCCTTTTACCTGTTTGAGTGATCTGATAAACTAAGAGTAGATTTATAGAAATATTTGGAACATGTAAAACATTCTCAAAACTTACATTAGGGAGTTCCACTCTTCCCTCTCCTGCAACTTCTATTGAAGTATCATCCCCCATGAGAATAGGTGGTCCAGAGCATGAACTCAAAGAAGCAAAAACTTTCTCTCTAGTTTCCATATGATGTGATGTGTTGGAATCTATAATCCATGAATCATATGAGGAATTAATTGCAACCAAGGCATGGTGATTACCTTTCTTATGTGCATGGTCTTCTTCCTTCTTCTTCTTGGCTCCTTTGGGAATGAAGTCTCCAAGGTTATTCTTCTGAAGTACCTATGTCATACGATCGATCTGCTTCTTTATGCATGTGGATTCTTCATGATTTGGTTTATTGCAATATGTGCATTGTTTTCCCTTCTTCTTCTTCCCTTTGGAATTTAAAGAATATTTGGAACGTGAACAATCCTTGAAGGGTTTGGAATATCCTCCTTCGTTGACTATGGATGTAATATCTCCTTTCGTTTCTTCTTCAATTTCTGATTGGATGTCCCTTTTCCATCATGCATGGTGAGTGCATGTGCTTTGGGATATTTCACAAGGCCCATCTGTATGATTTTTTCCTGCTCTTGTGTGAGATACTCAATGAACTGATCCATCGTAGGCATTTTCCAATTTCCTCCCAAAAGACATCTGCCAGAATGGAAATTGGAGACATATACAGTGTATTTTGGTCTTAGATTAGCCGAGATTCTTAGAATCAGTTGTTTCTCTTGTGTAGACTTTTCAATACCACATTCACCCAAGCTCAATATCAAATATTTAAATTTAGTAAATAAATCACGTATATTATCAAAACTTTTAGGGTCTAAGTTATTCAGCTCTACCTCAAGCATATGACCTTGCATCTCATCCTTCTTTCCAAAGAGTCCTTCCAAGGTGTTCCAGATCTTGTTTGGAGTCTTTCATGTGACAACATGAAACCATAAATCAATGGAGATTAACTCAAGAAGTAGTCTTGTGGCCTCATCCTTATGGTTCTCCCATCTGGTCTTCTCAAGTGTTGATGTAGGTTATGTTTATGTCACCATCGTTAAATTATACAGTCCTTTTATTTTGAGTTGGAATGCGACCTTCGGCTTCCATTCAAAATAGTTGCATGGTGTGAGTATTATTACCAGAATTGATTGAATAAGTTGCATTGTCTCTATCCCTTCTATTGATTTTGAAAAGATCATGAAAACCCAGATCGTGGATTCTGAGATATGATAGATGATTCTATGGAAACTATAGATATGATAAAACAACTATATATCATAAAATGCGGTTTGGGTTTTGGATACTTTTGGTGAGCATGAGAATCCCTATGTTATATGACTCTGGGGAAAAATATAGCCTGACCAAGATCACAGATTTTGAGATATGGTTGTTTTACTACAGAAACCCAATTTTCTCGAGGGAAGACTGAATTGTCGCACTCTAGAGAAGGATACAGTGCGACTATGTTGAATCGTGGCACCATAGCAATGGATAGGGTGTGTCATTCCCAATTTTATAGAGGGCATACTGAATCGTCACACCCTAGTGAAGAATACAATGCGATGATGTTGCACCTTGGTTGTGGATAAGCTGCGACGATTGTTGAAAAAAACAATTCTTAAGTTTGAGTGTGACCGTCGCACCCTAGCAATGGATAGAATGCGTCGATTCCAATTGTCGCACCTTTCGATATGGATAGGCTGTGACGATGGCAGAAACTAGGTTTACGTAATAATTAAATCATATTTTTCTCTTCTCTGGCTTGTTTGGGTGGCTCCAAGCAGCTCGGCTCTCATACCATGTCAGTGTTTCATGGAAACCTACACAAAAGACCTAGCTAAAGCATACACAAACAAAGCTTATCAAGAAAAGGAAGAGAGATACAATATGAAGAATGAGAATCAACGTATATTATGATATGTTCAATGAGTGAGTGATATTCACTCATATAGCAATGACATCCTATCTTAGGAATGCATGCATAAGAGTGATGGTCTAAAATTAGAAATTCTAAAATAGAACTAGTCATTTAACTCCCACTAAACTAGTGTGCCAAAATTAGAAATTTCTCCAACATGGTTTAGGGTTTAGGGTTTTTACGCTTGGCTCTCTGCAAATTTCTGCTACCCCAGGTGAAGCAAGTCGTGATTTCAAATGAAGGAGGGTTGTGAGGCACCTCTTACAGCAAATTTTTGGCACAGGAACACTTAGGTGAGGGCTTCCACCGGCCATCCTTTGAACCACCCTCGGACCTACGCTCGCAAATATTCTTCGAAGGTGCAGCTAAGGGAAAAGAAATTAAGATTAAAACTGGACTAGTTCAAGCAAAGGCAGCACGCCCTTGGGAACCTGGGAATTTCATACCTCAGGCAGTGTTAGCGTCGAAATATGTGATCATCACGCCCAGAATCGAAGAACAGAAGCAATACATGAGGGATTATTCTCTGCTGGGTAAATTCCTAGGTTTATGGCCTTCCGAACGTGAGCTCATTAAATGGATACACCACTGGTGGAAAACCAAAGGAAATTTTGACCTACATCTAGTCTCCAAGCGCTTCTTCACCATCATATTCCACAACCTAGAAGATCAAAATTGAATCTTTGATGGGGAACCATATTTCTTCAACTCAGTTGGCCACTTTCTGCACTTCTGGATGGAGAATTTCAGCTCAAAAAAAGAAGACTTTGTGCATGCATCGGTTTGGATCCATCTATATTCCCTACCACATGAGTTCTGGTTAGAAGAGATCCTAGTGGGCATAGGAAATACCATTAGGTTTTATGTCAAATCCTCAAAGGAAACCAACCAAAGAAGGTACACCTCTTATGCTCGCATCTATGTCTATCCCAATATTTCAAAGCCTCTTTCAGGCTCCATAGCCCTTGAATATCATGATGAGGACCGGTCTCAAACTATTTATTATTAGCACATACCTTTTCATTGTAGAAAATGCCACGAACATGGGCATATTTTCAGAGATTGTCCTTTGAACACCACAAGCAAGGTCGATAACCTCGCAGCAAGTAAATCAAAATATGGCTTCGTTCATGTGTCTAGCCAATGCTTCCAAATCACCATGAAAATGGTGATAACCACAAATAAGGAACCACCTTCCAACAACTCCTTTGACATCCTTCAGCAAATTCCAGAAGACATGGACGAACCGTAGATTCCTCCTCAAGAAATTGCAACCCATAGAAAAACAAGTGAAAAATCGACAACTACCCCTGTCTTGGAGTATATCCATCTAACTTCCCCTTCCCAAATCAAGTATGGTGAAGCATCCAACCTGGAAGAAGGAGATACCAAAATGGATTTAGACGAACACGATCTCACAAGAATAGACTTGGAGAATTTAGAACAAGCTTATCGCAAACAGGAACTTTATACCATCCTTCTGGATCAGTTGCACAAAGTTCATAAGGTATTCCTCATCTCCTTAGCAGGTTATGTGGCCAGATCCAGTTCTGTATTGGGCATCTAGCGCATCCTACAGAAATTGCAGTGCAAGCCTCATAAGGACGAAAAGAAAAGAGGAATAAAATCTACCCAACAGCTCATACAGGAAATCAGTCATTTCTTGGTAAAATCAGGTCAAATACACCTTATCTCTGACATCTTTCCCCCTCTCCTCTCCCTATCCTCATCATGAATATTATCTCTTGGAATATTCATGGACTCAACGGTTGTAGCAAGCAAAGGATTCTATGAGATTGCATCATAGCAGAACAACCCGACATTTTGTTACTTCAAGAAACAAAATGTGCAAGGGAAGAGATGAATCAAATCCTTTCTCAATGCTGGAAACAAGGGAAAATGATGACCATTGATTCCATAGGCATGGCTGGTGGTTTTTCCATTCTCTGGAACCCCATATATGTGCTCCTGAAGAATTTCTTCACTACCATATGGACAATCTCGGCGGAATACCATCTCAATGGCTCCAATAAGTCGGGCTTCCTTACAAATGTTTATGGCCCAGCCACTTAGATGGAAAAGCTAAGCTTCATTCACAATTTCGATTGGCTTGCTACCCTCACCAATGATCGTATATGGATACTAGGTAGTGACTTCAATATGGTCTGCAACCTAGAAGAGAAAAGAGGGGGGATTCACAGAATCAAGGTGAAAAGTGGGCACATTCAATACTTAATCAATAAGTTATGTCTCACAGATATGGAAACCCAAAATGGCCTCTTTACCTCGTCGAACTGGCGCTCAGAGTCCCAACAGGTGGTGTTTTTTTCTAGATCGCCTCCTCATATCATAATCCCTCTTTATGGATGGTCTCTCATTGGAAGCTAGAATCTTAGACACCTCTGGATCTGATCATTGTCCCATCCAGCTCTCATTGGACATCTCTGACTCTCGAGGACGCAAGCCCTTCATATTCGAGCGATTATGGCTCAATCATCCAAAGTTCCAAACCATGTCCCCAACTTGGTGGAGGAAAGCAGTTATCCCTCAAGGTTCCAAAATGTATCGATTTCAGCAAAGATTAAAAAACTTTAAGTAACACCTCAATCTTTGGAAAAAATAGAACTTTGAAAATATTTTTGAATCCCAAAGGAATATGAATGATCAAATGAAGCTCCTCCATATCTAAATCATAAATCAGGGCCTCATGGAGGAACTCAAAGAGCAGGAAACACTAATCAAACAATAGTTGGAGGAATGGCGGTGTCAAGAGGAAATCTTGTGGAGGAAAAAGTGTTGAATACAATGGATTCAAGAGGGGGAACGAAACACCAAGTTCCTCCACCGAGAAATGATCCAGTGGAGACACTTCAACCACATCACTCACTTGGTCACGGAGCAAGGCCAAAATATCCAAAAACATGAATATCTCGAGCAATGATTGGTCTCCTATTACCAAGATCTGTTGTCTGAACCCGTTGTTGATAGATATGCTTCCATAGAAAAGATCACTCAGCACATTCCAATCAACATAACTCGGGAACAGAATGAAGCCTTGTTAATACAAATCATGATTGAAGAACTAGACCTAGCATTGCAAGACACTCTCGAAGGTAAAGATCCAGGTCCTGACGACTTCATGGCAGAATTTTTTCACTATTGTTGTCCCATGATTCGGGAGGAAGTATGGGAAATCATTGAGGACTCTCGAATTTTTGGTCAAGTTCTCCCCGTGCTTAATGCCACCTTCCTTACCCTCATACCTAAATAATAACAAATCACTCATCCTAATAATTTTATACCAATTTCTCTCTACAATGTAATCTATAAGTTGTTAATGAAGGTGATTTCTCGATGCCTCAATCCCCTCCTTCCCTTCATCATTTCTCTCGAACAGTCAGGATATGTTGAAGACAGGAAAATTCTCAATAGCATCATCCTCGCCCCTGAATTCATCCACTCCCTCCTAAGTACGGGCACTCTAGGTATGTTATTAAAGTTATATCTCTTTAAATATTTTGATAAAATAAGTTGGCCTTACATGAAATCCATTATTCTTTCTTTTGGATTTGCTCCTACCTAGGTAGATTGGATTCTAAACCTCACTTCCTCAACTTTTTTCTCAATTCTAATTAATGGATTTCCCTCCTGCCCCTTCTCTCCCTCTCGTGGAATACGGCAAGGGGGTCCCCTATCCCCTTTCCTTTTCATCATCATGGCAGAAGGGCTAAGTAGTTTCATTAAAGAATCCATAGTTGTCAGATCTCTAGTTGAGATCTCCCTTCATGGAAGTTATCCCCCAGTTTCCCACAACCAGTTTGTTGATGACACCTTAATGTTGGGTTCCCCAACAGTTCACGAAGCACTTTGGATCCTCTGTATTCTTCAAAAAATTTATGACGCCTCAGGAATGGAAATTAACCGAGATAAATCCTAGATCTTCTTCTTTAACACCATGCTCCCTGTCCAACTTCATATTACTAATATCCTGGGCTTCACGCATAGCACCCTTCCATCCAAATACCTTGGCATTCCTCTTATAAATAAAGCTCTTTGAAGTATCTCTTGGGAAGGACTTATTTCCTCCCTGGATAAAATAATTTCCTCTTGGACTTTTCGCTCGCTCAACCTTTCTAGTCACCTCATCCTTCTCAAGTCTATCCTTCAAGCTTTTCCCATTTACTCCTTCTCGGATCTGGCGGCTCCTAGATTCATTTTAACCGCCATCAAAACCTTGAAAAGGAACTTTCTCTAGAAGGGGGAAAAGAATGGTCTAAAAATATCTCTGATCAGCTGGGAAAATATTTGCAAACCAAAATTAAAGGGAGGTCTTGGCTTACGGGACCTAGCCACTCTTAACAAAGTTCTCAGTGCTAAAATTTGGTGGAGGTGGCTTAAGCACCCCAAAGATCTCTGGGCCCAACTTTGGAGACAAAAATATGCTCCAAACGTAGAAGAAAAGCATATAATCATATGGAATGAAAATACTCCGGACTCTTTGATTTGGAACGCCGCAAAGGAAAGCCACTCCCTGATTGCAGATCACGCTTTCTGCGAAGTTTGGAATGGAAGAACAACTTCCTTTTGGTACGACTCTTGGAAGTAATGGTCTTCTCGAGCACAATATTCTATGGCAGAAAACTTCCTTTCCCCTACCACTCAACTTCCTTGCCCCAAATACCTTTCGGCCCGACTTTGGAGAAAGAAATACGCTCCAAACATAGCAGAAAAGCATATAATCATATGGAATGAAAATACTTAGGGCTCTTTGATTTGGAATGCCGCAAAGCAAAGACACTCCCTGATTGCATATCATGCTTTCTGGGAAATGCAGAATGGAATAACAGCTTCCTTTTGGTACGACTCTTGGCAACAATGCTCTTCTCGGGCACAGGATTCTATGGCAGAAAAATTCCTTGCCCCTACCACTCAGGTGGGTCTAGTTACAGTCACAGACTATTGGAAAGAGGACCCCCCTGGTGCTACCTGGAATCATTGGAAATACACTCGTACGGAACTCCACATTCCAAAGCATGTGGACCTTCATCTTTGGCATGATCTAACCATCTCTAGGAAAATTCAAATTATTCAGGGAGAGGACATCCTAAGATGGGGGAATTCTTCGAGGGGAACCTTCACTATTAAAGAATCATACAACATCAAGGCATCATTCCACCTTATCGCCCAAGATAAAGTTTGGACAAAAATTTGGTTGACTAAGCACTGGCAAAAAATTAGCACTTTCCTTTGGTTTGTAGCACATAAAGGTATCCTCACCTGGGATAATCTCATGAAAAGAGGCTTTGTAGGGACTTCCATTTTCTATCTCTGCCTAGGAGACACTAAATCTCAAAATCACCTTCTCAACCTCTGCTCCTATTGTTCTCAAATATGGGACCAATGTGCCATATTCATGCGCGCAACGGATCACAATCGAGAAGGCCTTAGGGAAATCGTAGAAGGATGGAGAGACTTAGCTTTTCATTCTCCCATCCTTAAACGCATCTGGAAACTACTTATGGGTTTCATCCTTTGGCAGATCTAGAAAGAACACAACAAGAGAATCTTCCATTCATCTCATCATGATTGGAAGATAGTTTGGAAACACATTCGTGACAACATCAGAGAGACCATCCAGTTGTAGCCTTGGAAAGAAGAGGACTTGTCATGTCCTCCTCAAGAAACGTGTATCCTAGACAGTTGGAACATCAACTTCAACCCTCATCCTTCCAGGAAACTTCAGAGATCCCAGGCCAAAGGTATCCCTTCATACTGGTCTCCTCTGACTCTAGGATTTATCAAGTTAAACTTTGATGGTGTCTCCAAAGGCAATCTGTGCCCTGTTGGATTCGGAGTGGTTCTCCGCAACAACCAAGGAAACATCATGCTTATTTTTGTCGAAAGCATTGTACATAATTCAAATAATGTAGCAGAGCTCTGGGGTCTTATGAAAGTTATGCATCTTGCTCAAGAGTATCATTACCATAAGTTGGTTGTCAAGGGAGACTCACAAATAATTCTCAGCCTTTATGAAAAMATTCTTAACAGGGCAGACCCGGACAAAATTTCCCCCTGTTGGAGACTTACCACTAGACTCAATGCCATTGTAKCTCTCATTCGGCCTCACTTAGCTATCATTCCATCGCATTTTCAGTGGAGAAATAATCAGATAGCTGAAAAATTAGCCAATATTGGYGTGGCTCTAGATGGAGCAGATCTTCTTTGTATGTCCCCCACCCACAAGGATCATCCAATCCTCCAGGACTATATTTCTCGATCTCTCATCACTGATATCCCCTCAGATGAKGTGTCAGCAAGATCCATGCATCCATGGGAGAAGACGACGTCTTCCACCTCTCAACAGACCATGTGACCGGTGCATGCAGCGTCCCCCCTTCCTTTATTACCCCCCGATGACTATTGGTCGCCTTCATTTCTGTGAGATCCTAACTAACTGCTCCACTTTTCCCTTCTCTATATTTTTGTCCTGGCGATGGAGGAAAGATGTTGGTTGTCACCTCTGCGCACATTTGAACTTCATTTCCAGTTTTCTTATTATGGTGACACTCCTCGGCTGGACGGTTATGCCTCCTTCTCTCCTATTTGCAGCCCATTCACTTTGCAGGCCTCCCTAGTATTTACCTCTCGTTCATGGCTTGTCTGAATCAGTTTCCCTATGGGGTGATTCGAAACATGTTGTATAATTTTCAATTGCTTACAAAGCTAAGAGACTGGCTGAATTGATTTCCCTTCGGGACAATTGAACACAAACAATTCCCTAATATCTCTGATGAAACTGTAATTTTGGTTCATGAAAGGTAATATATAGATTCTTACTTTAAAAAAAAAATATTCTTCCATAATATACCTTTCTTGCCTTGCAAGTTTGGACTCTTGAATACATTCTTCTTGAATATGTTGCATTTCAATTGTTTTCCCTCCACCAAGTTTTGAGGAAATCTTGGTCAAGTTTGACCACTTTTTGGACTTCGACAAGCTAGTCGAAGATGGAACGCCCAGGCGGATCTGAGATCATGGATCTCACTTGTTTTGTGGGATTTTTGGACCCAGCATGGGGTTCTTAGGGTTTTGTAATGGGTTATGGGATGTCAGGCCATGGGTTTACCCATGATTAGGCATTTTTGTAAATATAAAAGTATAAATAAGTAATAATGTAGTGTAGGAAGAGAGGTTGATAGCTTGCAAGGCTAAGTGAAAGTAGTTTTGGGTTTCTTAGTGCAACAGACTGTGTATGTAAGTCTCTGTGCTTAGTAGAGCAGTTGGCTTTGTGCCTTGACCAATTTTTGGAAGGTGGATCTGGTGCTTAGTGCACAGATCACATGTATGGTGCGAAGCTTGGCTTTGTGGCTTAGTGCACAGGAGCAGATGAATGTATGAGATTGAAGCCTAATAAGAAGAAGAAGCAGTTGGTGGACATAGCATCACACTAGGGTGAACCACGTATATCATGTGTTGATGGTTTTCTTTGTGCTATGATTTTTATGTTGTGGATCTGCTTAGTGCATTGATTGTTATGTATAATAGATAGATCTATGAATGCTTAGTACTTTATTTATATTGAATGTGCTAGATATAACTTATGAGGCTAAGTGTGATGTATATGTTGTCATTGTTACTCCGTCGATTTGTACTTAGGGTTTGATCTGCGATGTGAGTAATACTAATAGGTTGATGGATGTTGTTCTTAAGTACTCTGTGAAGTAATTGTAATCACAGATCTATGTCTTGATCGATCTCTTGCAGAGATATGGAAGAAAACAGAAAGAGTTGTATGTAAAGGTCGAGAAGGAGTTGAAGGACATACAGCGAGCTATTCAAGTTATCTGTGCAGTACCTATTGTGCCTTCCTCATCGGAGATTGTAGAATTTGGGGATGAGATTTCCCAATTGATAATATTAGTAGATGCAACAGAGGCTCGGCTTCAGGAAGTTCAAGAAGAAAAGGAAAAGGCTAGAGAATCCCTGAAGAAAGAGAAAGAGGAAGTCTTGGAGAAATTACGAGTTGTGTGTTATTGTGTAACCACTTACGAAAATGAGAAAGATGAGTTATGGGCGATGCTCAAGGAATACAAAGCAAAGATACAGAGGGAAAAGGACCAGTTTCTCACAAAGAAGACTGTAGTCAAAGAAGTGGTGAGAAGAGCACTTCGCTCTGTGCCAGGCTTGGCACAGGAGGAACACGGGTCAGTTGAGGTTCAAGTGGTGAAGCTTGTTGAGGCCATCCAGCAGCTTCAAGCAAGGATAATAGAGTTGGAGATCCAAGCAGTACCGAGCACTCCACAAGAGGTGTGCGACCAGAGGGATGAAGCCGCTAAGAGCGAAGTAGGAAGGATCAGAGTCCTTACCTCATAATGCAAACAGTTGAGCGACAGAAGTGCACAGAATTATGAACACCTTGCAAAAGACCTGGAGCTGAGGAAACTGGAAGCACGGCTATAGGAGGCGCAGCAACAGGCACTATCAGTACAGGCGCAAATGAAGTTATTCACTTCAGTCGAGAGAATGAAGAGATCATAGGAACAGCACGCGGTCCAGCAGCAGATTACTGCCATCCAGGGCAGAGTAATGGAAGTTGCATAGAGGCTACAATCGGTGCAGGATGAAGCCTGTGCGGCATTTGAATAGATCGAAGGACAAGGTTCACAACTAGAACAAGTGGTTGCGACATTGGAACAGCACCTGGAAGGGCCTGTTACAGAGCAAATGATTCAGGAGTTCGTTGAGCAGGAAGCTCAGGTGAAGAAACAAGTCGAGGTAGCTCGAGATAATCTTGAGTCCTTCGAAGCAGCACTACCCAGATCTGAGTGACTCGAGACGAGTCACGGGTGAGTGTTGGGGGTCTGTTGTCCCTCGACCAAGTTTTGAGGAAATCTTGGTCAGGTTTGACCACTTTTTGGACTTCGACAGGCTGGTCGAAGATGGAATGCCCAGGAGGAGTTGAGATCGCAGATCTCACTTGTTTAATGGGCTTTGTGGACCCAGCATGGGGTTCATAGGGTTTCGTAACGGGTTATGGGATGTCGTCCCATGGGTTTACCCATGATTAGGCCTTTTTGTAAATGTAAAAGTATAAATAAGTAAAAATGTAATGTAGGAAGAGAGGTTGATAGCTTGCAAGGCTAAGTGCCAGTATTTTTGGGTTACTTAGTGCAACAAATTGTGTATGTAAGGCTTTGTGCTTAGTAGAGGAGTTGGCTCTGTGCCTTGACCGATTTTTGGAAGGTGGATCTGGTGCTTAGTGCGCAGATCACCTATCCAGTGTGAATCTTGGCTCTATGGATTAGTGCATAGGAGCAGATGAATGTAAGATCTTGAAGCCTAATAAGAAGAAGAATGAGTTGGTGGACGTAACCCCACACTGGGGTGAACCACGTATATCATGTGTTGATGGTTTTCTTTGTGCTATGATGTTTATGCTTTGGATATACTTAGTGCATTGATTTTTATGTATAATAGATAGATCTATGAATGCTTAGTGCTTTATTTATATTAAATGTGCTAGATATAACTTATGAGGCTAAGTGTGATGTATATGTTGTCATTGTTAGAGCATCAATCTGTACTTAGGGTTTGATCTGCGATGTGAGTAAGACTAATAGGTTGATGCATGTTGTTCTTAATTACTCTGCGAAGTAATTTTAATCACATATTTGTGTCCTAGATTGGTTACAGACACATGAGTCTTGTAACCCCCCCTACCACTACCTCGGGTAAGACTTCACCTTCTTCGCAGGTGTTGATGAAAGGGTCAGTAATTAGGGTTTTGTTGGTGCGTTGTTGAATAGTTGAACCCTGGGTATACCCCTATGCCAACATCAACTTTGAGCTCTTGAATACATTTCTCTTGATTATGTTTCATTTCAACTTTGAACTCTTGAATTGTTGTCTTGATGGCTTGCCATGATTTGAGAGTGAATATCCATTGGAAATACCGCATATAAGATACCAAAAGAAATATCTTAAAATTCACTATCCAATGGATCTTATATGGTAGCAATTTGAGCACCCTATGAAAAGTTATGAACTATTGGATAACGAGCTCCATGTATTCAACAACTATTGAAACTAGAGAGGTAGCTTGGCATTGTAAGTGAGCCAAATTACTTTATTGGGTGGGTCAAGAGTGAGTAGAGAAGGAAGTTATGGAGGTCTTGTGGAGGAAGGAAGTGGGTTGAAGTCATGATGTGATAGTAGTGGTCATATGAATGATATTCTGAGGAAATTGTTGGCTTTCAAATCTAACCACACAGAAAAAGAAAACTTTATTAACTTCAGCAGGAAATTAGCTTTGAGTTGGGAAGAAGAAAATGCATAGGCATACCATGGTGTTGTTGAAAGAGTATGATGAACATTAGGTCTTTGTAGCAGTGGCATTTTTGTTGTAGCAATCGGACTTGACTTATATATTATGGGTCTTTAGTTTGAAAGTCAGTTCTTCAATTGTTGTGTTCTCTGTCTATCTGAAAAGTCTTGGTGTTGGTGTTGGTGTTGGTGTTGGTCAACAGATGGAAAAAAATTTAGACGTATCTCATTCAAGAACTCAACATTACATGATAGCATGCTTATTTTCATGTCTTGGTGAAATTCCCACTTCATGAAAGTTTGTCTTTGAAAATCACTCATTCATGGATTGACCTCCATGATCCTTCTTTGACCTGCAAAACAAAACTAGCATTTTGCTTGCAACACAAGGTGAGATTATAGAAAAAAAATAGATATGATGACTTTATTCCTCCAATAAACATCAAAATTATTGCAATTAATGCATATAAAATAGATCTCTTAAAGGATTCATTGAAAAAATTTCATTGTTACTTGTTGAGGAGTGGTGGCCAGCCTAGACCACTCGACAGTAATTCGATTATAAATTATTTATCTGATGTCTGATCAAAGTGATTCCAAAGCCAAATTATAGTATAGTCATACTATTATCTCTAGTACAAACATGTTTTGAAATTGATTTGAAATGATATAGCAAAAATGTTGAGAAACATTCTATATGACATCTATGCTCTTTATTTCCAGTCTTGACCAACAATCATGGTTTTTGGCATAAATTTTCATTTGATTATAGATTGAATTGATTTAAATTGGAGATGAAAGTAGATTCATGTAGAAACAAGTTTTTCAAACTTGAAGAATTGATTTGTCAAATATACCAAAGAACGACCTAGGAAACAAAGAGTTGTATCAGTGCAGGATAGGAACTTAGTAATTAGGGAATAGATTTCTCGTACGATATCAGTATGAGATGATTGGATTGTAAACTAGATTCATAGGAGGATACACCCTATAAACATATTTTAAAGATCTATCCATTTAGTTACTAAAAATTGATTGCTTGAACTCTGTCCTTGGTGAGATTAGTGATCCCAGATGCCACAAGATTCTAATCAACAAGTTGTTTCTTCCAAGTGATGATTTGGGTTTCTGTGAATTTTTATAGGTGTAAAATTTTTAATGTAATGCACCCATATGCCAAAAATTGCAAATTTCCAGCTCCTAAGTTGTGTGATATGACCCTCGCAAGATCCTATGGTTAGTGCAAAAATACCTGAAGCAAGAATAAAATCAAATATCTAATTCAAACGTGGTATAATGATAATGTGATCTTGACATAATCATCATGGGAACACAAAGTGTCACATTATTTCTGATATTGATATAATGAGAGCCTGACATAACCACTGTGGGAGTTGCGGAGTGTCTCATTATTCGTGAAACAAATTCCACATTTTGCTCATGGCATTATGATTCGTGTATAAGTATGGTTTAAATAGTTTATCGAGGAACACAACCATCATCAAAACATTGAGTAGTTTGCAGTTCTCGGTATGTTAGGATCAAAGGGTCTACGTGTAGGGCTGAGGTAATTGTTGAATTTTTGTAGGCGTGTTTTTCTTAATTTGATCTCTTCTCCACCAAAACTTTGACCTAGATCATGATTTGCAAGATATGATTAATTTGTTGTAAGCCAAATTTTGAATGTGCATGCCTAGGACATCAAGAATTGTAGATTCAAATCTATGAGAGGTCTTCCAAGCTTCATGAATTCACAATCAAAAGTGTACCTCCTTAAATTTTAATGAAATGGTCAAAGGTTGTTTGTTATAGCATCTAGTTCAAGTGTGGTATGAGATGATTAGATCCTGACATAACCACCATGGGGATCCAAGAGAATCCACAGAGTGACTCATCATCTAAATTACAAAATTGATATAGTCAGAGTTTTCCACACTTGTCCCAAGAAACTTAGATGTCCTTCAATGCATTCCAAATAAAAGTGATGGAAGGCTTATGAATTTCATAATGCATACCTTCTTCAAATAACCTCTCCTTGATTTTTCTTTAAGTGGAATACCTCTTCCTCCTTCCAAGCTTCTTGCAAAAGATATTAGTACCATGGGTGGCTCTTACAGTGCCACAAAAGAAAATATTATTAACTTAACTCATGCATCCTATGATGATTTTAATGCACAACATCCTAAGCAAGGGATATCAGAGGGGTAGTTGATGTTTCCCTAGATTTCCCTTCAGCTTGGTATTGCTCCTACAATGATCCTAAGGAAAAAGTCTCAATTCCTTGAGTACCTCCCCGGAAACAACATCAAAATGATGAGGTATAAATATGATTCCCAATTATTTGGTGTCCCTTTGCACTCTGTCACTTAATTTGTCAACTCGGGGTTCAATTTACAATTGTGAGGCACCCGGTGCAGTATACATAGAAAGACAACTTTCACCAAACCATTGTAAAATACTAACTAAACTAAACCATGCATGGAATGTAAGAGAGAAAATCACAATACTCTTGACCCCCAACCCTATTGGTGGTATCTCTCTGGGTTAGGTCTCTGAGCTCTCATAACCCTTCCCCTTCGTATGTTCACCTAGTGGGGAAACAAGTACAATTATTTTACAACATAGACACACACACACAGTCAAAAGGAACTATATAATATATTCTAGATCAGCAGACTTTACAATTCCCAACTCATAGTTTTGTTGATGGCATTTAAACATTATTATAGATAGAAAGTGAACTCCCAAATTTAATATATGATATCAAAATAAACAAAGGATGATAGCAAAATCAATAATCTGTAAGAATGTAGTCTTAACAATCCTTAGTCATCATTCTTCAGCAAATTGCAGGTGGCCATTGTGCATCATGCATCCATCCTTCAACATGTATTCAACTCAAAAAGAAAATTAACATAAATTAACATCTATCTAGAAGCTAGTAACTAATAATTATATGCAAAAAATTAAACAACACATGGTCATACCTGTGAGTGGGCCCAAGATCACAGGTAGGCATGTGCTTATACTTGAATAAATCACTGGAAAAATATCAGAATAACACTCATAAACAACAGTCGTATATATTAAATAAAATGACAAAGTTTTAGAACAACTATTACACAGTCGTACTCTAACCCTAGCTAGCTAATGTATTTCATGAGAACGCATACTCATATATATACAATAAAATGATTCTGGTGACTCTAAGTATAGAGCGACAACTTCCTAAGATACTGGAAAATAGTTCAAAACAAACTTGATTCCTTCGCTTGATGATTTGCCCAGCTCCACGAACTTGGTATATTAGCCAATCGATTGTCCCTTTCTTCCAGATTCCACGGTTCATTGGTTAGATTACCACCTCCTTGTGTACCCATTTATATCTTTAGAATTTCCACGTGCTTATTTGTAAAGATGTTGAATATCACATTAAAACTCATGGGCACACGCTAAAGGTTTCATGTTGATATCATTTTAGCGTTGGGACAGACATAAAGTGTTGGGACTGACATTAAGTGTTGGGAATGATATTATATGTTGGGACTGATATGTGTTGAGACTAATATTATATGCTTATTGGTGAAGGATCACGGACACATATTACATATGCTGGAAATATTTTAAATATATCGTTATGTTGATTGGTGAAGGCTCACGGAAACATATTACATATGCTGGAAATATTTTAAATTAATCTCCTTGTTGATATATTTCCACGTTGAATACATTCACATTAATTTCCCTTGTTGATATGCCTTCATTGTTCTTGAAATCCTTCATATATCTTCCAAGGAAACCCGGAATACTTGCACTTTATAATCATGGTCAGCTTAACCTATAGTGAACACATATATATTTAAGTGGTTCTAAGTTGTACGGACCTAACTCTGTAGCAGACTGCTACATGGATTCTGTAGTAGTAGCTACAAGGATTATGCAGCAGATTAATTTGAAAACATGAGAACCTCGCAATTGTCTCAGCTACTAATGACTTGAAATTTGTGGAAAATGATGTGCAACGATTCTTATTTGAAGAATCCATAATATGTGAACAAAACCCCGTAACAACTTGTCCACACATGAGTTGTCACTTCAAAAGTAAATACAGAACACACTACTTCCCCTAATGTTAATCAGAAATCCAGAGAAATATTAAGAAATGAAATTAGAAAATCACCTTGAGCCTAAATCCCACATATGAGAATGAAAAATGGATAAGACAAGGTTATAGGTAAATGATAAGGGGTTAAAAGGAAGGATATAACCTCGTTATAGGTTACAGGTTTCTTACTAGAATATTTCACATAGAAATTCAATAATATTTCAAACCTCGTTTATATTGGAGATAACTGTATGATTTTTCTTCATTTTATCTATTGAACCAATTCAATCTGATATTGTATGGAAAAAGTATGATCAAAATATTGTTGAGTGGTCTAAGTTGTACCCATGTTAACAATCTACTGCATGTTTGACAAAAAGAGGTAAGCACATGTTGAATTTTTCAAAATCTATTTTATATGCATTGTTTGCAATCATTTGTTGAAATTTATTAGAAGAATAAATTCCTCACATATTTCTTCTTCCATAATCTTACCTTATTTTGTAAATAAAGTGTCAGTTTTTTCACAGATCACCAAAATTTCAACAAGGTCAAACTTAGTTGCATCAAATTTAGAGTAGTTATTTTTGAAAGAGTTACATGAGTTGCTATAAAAAGGGAAAATCCACCAATGAATCTAATAAGTGCAAGATAATATGTTGTGGGACCCATAAAAAGTGTAATCCTCGATTCTGCAACAGAGCACCATGAGAGTGTGCTGTAGAATTGGATAAGCTACATATATAGGAATCAAGACCAAGAGAATAGTTTATGAAATCAAGAATTAGGGAGATGGAATCAAAAACATTTGTAGTTGTCAATGAAGAGTTTGAAGATTTGCAAGTCAAATATGAGGATATTTCATTTAGCTTGATCCAAAGAGATAAAGAAGAGTGTAGAAATATCTATAAGGCCATAAAGATGTGAAATGTGATACATGGTTCAATACAAAGCAAGATTACACTATTCTTTAGGAATATGGGGTTGCACATTTCCTTTCGGGAAGCATATTGAAGCATTGAAATCCAAACCATGGTGACCAATCATCTATTGAAATGGGTATCATCTTTACATTAATGAAGAGTATAGATCAAGTTTTAGAAGTCTCTATGTAGTTCATGCAAAGTGTTTTCTATGAGGATACTTTCAGGAAATTCTAAGGTGCATTTGGAGATATAGAAGGTCTTTCACTTGTTTTCTTAGCCCCTATTTTTTAGACTTGTGTCATCATTGTGTGCAACTCAAAGCATTGTTGATGGGGTTCTCAAAGACTTCTTCATAGCCAAAGTCTACTAGAACATGTTGTTAAATACTAGGACAACCTACAGAAAAATGTGGGGGGTATTGCAAGGCTTATCATTGGCCCAAGAACATATGTTGTTTCTATATAGAAGAGTGGGAGTCCAACTATGGTGGTTGAGATCACAAACATTTTAATATCATGGAATCTCCCCTTTGTGAACACATGGCAAGGACAACATTCATAGTTAGATGGTGTTACCTATGGTGATATTTATGTCATATCATTGGCAGTGGTTTCATCTTTAGTTTTATCTACTACCATGAAAATTTGTTCCAATTTGGAACTCACAGATGAAAAATTAGACTCCCTAGTGAATGGATTTAGAACATTAACTTCTTGAGTAGCATGTCAAAAGGAGCACAATTATTTGTATCCAAATTTGTTAATGGAGAAAAACATACACTAATATAAATCCTCTTATATTTCACTTTGTGGGGATGATTGGTATAGTAAATTGCATGTATTGTCCCCTCTTTTAGCAAAGAGGGGCATTAAATTTTCAGCCTAGTATCCAAACATAAGGAAGTTCAGGAAGAAGCATTAGCATTAACATGCGGTTCTAGGAAATGGAAGGTGCTAGAGTTAGCTATAAGTACCATTATCCTTAAAGAAGCAAGAGGACGGGTGCTAATGTGAGCAATCATTTAATCTTTGTTTGATCAATTTCACATGAAAATGAAGTTTATGGTTGTTTCTAGAAATGTTGCTTATTATTGACATTTAATGAACAATGTTGTGATAGCATTAGAGGAAAACTTTCAACATGGACTCTAATTAGTGTAGTTTTTTAGTAGCATGGTTCATGGTGCTTTGACAACAAAGGAGGATGATAGAACCAGTGCAAGACAAAGGTTATAGTTGTGAGAATAAGTCTATGGAAGACATATTTTTTTCACCAATCAATTTTGTGTTATTCTAGTAGGGACAAAAAACGACATTGTGCATCAACAAAGAAAAGTCCAATAAAGTTTCACCACTTACACATCCATTGAACCGACATTTACATCTATGGGCATCAAGAAATGAGATATGTTCCTCAAATATCTAAACACACAATTGAAGTATCATGATATTACGACTAATATTAAAGTGGATATGAGTTCCAATTTATTTGTGACAATGACAATTAATGAACCAAAATTGGGGTTGATGAAAAATTTTAGCTTTATTGTTCCATATCAATTATATACAAAGGTTAAACTTCAATACCCACATGATTATAAAGAGGTCAGTATTATAGGGGTGAGCTTGAATTGATACTAGGAATGAACTGATGTTATAGTACTTGTGGCGGTGAGCATAATAAAGAAGAAATTGAAAATCTACCTAATGTGCCTAATAAAGTTAGAAATGCATATGATATTAGTATTGGGGAGAAAGATTAAAAGGAGCATATGCAGTTAAATCAAGTTACTTTCTATTCTCCACATCTAGAAAAGAATCAACAGCATATGCACTGAGTACCTAAATAGAAAATCAGTCACATCTAGATTATCTCCCACACCATCTCCCAGTGTGGTTGCTAAATAATTCACAAAGTATTGGGGAAAAAAATCACTATATAAAAAAAAAAAAATTACTTTGGATGAAAACCCCTTGAGGTGTCATAGGATGAAGGAATTCCCAAAAACCAACTTTTCGATGGGTTCTTCTATAGAGAAATATAAGAAAGATCTTGTGGTAGAATTCCTTGAGAACCATAAGATAGAGGAATATATGAAAACTGACTTGTTGGTGGAGTTCCATTGATTTAAACAACAACAGCAACAACAAAATCAAAGAAGCACCAACGAAAGACCTGACAACTCACTAAAGCAATACATCATGGTGTAGAATGTTAGTTTGCATTAGCGTGTTGTTGTTGAATTATGAGTATATTATTAATGAATATCGACACGTTGAAGACTTCTTAGCTATTTCAAAATGATTCATAATGATGCTACCAACTTTGTACCCTAACATATGACTTATTTTCACTCCAACCCTACTCCTCACAAAGTAACTCGGGTATTGGAAAGTCATTTTCTCCTTGAATTTTGTTAAATTTCATCATTTTCAAAGTATTCCTGGTTATACTTCTTTGTTATATATCCTTTTATATCGTCTTCATCATGCTATATTTTTTCACTGTCATTTTTCCTACCCTTTCCACACTCGCCCTCCCTCAACTCATCCCCTGTTGTCCAAAAATGACCAATATCTTTAGTTGGAGGATGTGAATGTAGTTACCAACTTGACGAGAACCCTCTAGGGTTCTGATTTTTAAAAGGTCGCATCTAGTTGTTGTTTATACCCTTGAAGCCAAAAGTGGTGCTCCCAAAGTCACTATTTTTTTCAAGGTTAAAATTACAACTTATTTGAAATCATGGCCTTATAAATCAGTATCGTTGCAACAAAAACCTTAAATCAACCCTCGAATCGAATATACCCAAAATCATCCTCTCTCTCTTTTCTAGAGTTAATTACAACTTGTTTGAAATTGTGACCCTTAACAACCGGTACAGTTGCAACCAAAACCTTAAAATCAACCCCCGAATTGCAAAGTGGTGCTCCCAGAATCACCACTTTTTCGAGGTTATAATTACAACTTGTTCGAAGCCATGACCTTAATAAGTAATACTATTGCAACCAAAACCTCAAAATCAACCCCTAAATCAAAAAGTGGTGCTCCCAAAATCCACCATTTTTCTTTCCAAGGTTAAAATTGCAGCAATATTGAAACTGTAACTTAAAAGTTAGAATTGTCATAAACAATATCATAAAAATTTGAAAAAAAATCAAAATAAAGAGAAGAAATCAATGAAATTAGGGGGAAATCATTTTAAAAAAAATAATCAAAAATTTTAAATTTTAATAATAATAAATTGTTAAAAAAAAAACACAAATAAGTGTTACCCCTAGAATCAAATTTCTGAAAAACAAAATAAAAATAAAATAAAATAATGCACATTAAAAAAATTGAATATCATTATCAATATTATTGTGTGTGAATCTCTTATGGGTTAGCACATGGGGAAGGGAGGGGGAAATAAGGAGTGCAATAGGGCTTCAGGGAGGATAGGAGGAATGAGGGAGGGGCAATATTGTGTGTGAATCTCTTATGGGGTAGCACATGGGGAAGGGAGGGGGAGATAAGGAGTGCAATAGGGCTACAGGGAGGATAGGAGGAATGAGGGAGGGGCAATTTTAGGAATCTCCCCTCTACCTTATTCCATGTTTGTTTGTTTTTTTTATCTTTTTTCATATTTGTTGGAGCCCCCGCCACATTTTATGTGTTTTCTTTTCATGTCTCTTTTTCACTGTTTTTTTGAGTTTGTTTTTTTTAATTTTTTTAATTTTTTTTAGTTTTGTTTTTTAATTTCTTTCCTGATTTAAATTTATTTTAGGTTATATATATTTTTTTTTCCTTTGTTCATTTTTTTAAGTTATTTTTAAATTGTGTTTTTTTAATAGTTTTTTGTTAAATGATTTTCTCCTAGTTTCAATGATTTTTTCATCTTTATTTTTGTTTTTTCTATCAATTTTGTTTTCACTTTTTATGATGTTGTTTGCAATAGTTATGGGTTTTTGAGTTATGGTTTCAATATTGTTACAGTTTTAACCTTAGAAAGAAAATGGATGATTCTAAAAACACCACCTTTCGATTCGGGAGTTGATTTTAAATTTTTGGTTACAACGGTACCAATTGTTAGGGCCACAATTTCGAACAAGTTGTAATTTTAACCAAGAAAGAAAATGAGTGTTACTGATAGCACCATATTTCGATTCAATAGTTGAATCTAATGTTTTGATTATAACAGGCCACAATTTCAAAAAAGTCGTAACTTTAACTCCAGAAAAAAAAGAGGGTGATTCTAGAAGACCGCTTTTGGATTCATGGGTTTTGGTTGTAAAGGCCACGGTTTCAAACAAGTTATGATTTTAACCTAAAAAAAAAGAGGTGATTCTAGGAACACCACTTTTCGATTTAGGAATTGATTTTATGGTCTTGATTGCAATAATACTTCTTGTTAAGACTATGGTTTCAAAAAAGTTGTAATTTTAACACCTAAAAAATGGATGATTCTCAAAGAACCACTTTCGATTTAGGGATTAATTCTAGTGTGTTTTACTAAAAAATATGGGTTTTTAGGACTGAGTTCTCGTTTTGAGATCATTTTTCTCATCAAGTTGGTAAATGTATCTGTGATGTGATGCTTCACATCAATAGTGAGACACATATTGATGAAACATTTCTTGTCATAGTTTTCTCGAAAAATAACAATTTTTCAACAACATTATTCTTAAGCACAATTTTAAAAATGTTATTTTCCAATAGAATGCTACTTGTGGAACTCTTCATCATTATTTTACAATAAAAAAAAAACATTGTTTTATATTCTATGTAGCACTATTTTCAAAATTTTACACACTATTTTTAGTAGCTACACAAAATGATGGAATTTACTTCAAGTGTTGTTAAAATCAAAGAAATAATTTATTTTTCAAAGTTTGTAATCATGACATATATTGGATGTAAATGTCTCTTTGGAACAAAAATGGAGAAAAAAAATAGTTCCGATAGATTGAACAAAAAATGATAGTTTAATGAATCATCAAGTTGAAAACACATGATAGGGATTCAAGTGCACCCAATGATCAAAACATTCAAGGTCATGGATTTTAAGCACAAACAAGCAAAGAGTTTGTAGTAGCTCCTTAAAAATTCCTTTGTGGTGACTAGAGAAGATTGAATCAAGTTAAATGATCATGAGCAAGCTAAAAAGACCCATTTGATAACTTACAATTTTAGGGAGGCATATAAGGAGAACATGGATGGTGTATGCAAATATTTTTGTTGTGGGATATGATCAATCTTAGCAATGTCTCATTTTAATCATTTGCTTTTTCATATTTTCATGGTTATTTAGGGCATAAATACCTCATTCCATACTCTAAAAATAACCTATGATGCCTTATTATAGCCATTTGGGTTTTATCTAGTAATTCATGCAAATTGATGAACTTGAAATTTTTTATTGAGTTTTGAATGAAATACATGAATTTTGAAAATTGTCTATTGTTGAAGGAACTAATGATTTATGGTGCAAAGAAGTTAATGGTGTTCATCATCCTTATTTGTAGATTTCCGACTTGCTACAAAGTTCCCTACACAGTTTGAAAACAATTGAAGGTGGTTGCTAAGATCCATGTTTGTTGTGGAGTCATATTTTAGCTATTGTAGATTCCATCTAGCTTTTGTGACACAATATTTCAAGGCTTATTTCAACCACCAATTAAATGTAGAATCCACTAAGGGTTCTTGGAATTCGATTAGATTCCTTATGAACCCAACAAATCAAGTACTTAATATTTTTTTCTATAAATGTATTAGTTTTCAACCCATATGGGTTTGGCTCAAGAACAGAGAAAATAATCATGATTTCTGAGTTGAGTTTTCTACTATGTGAATAGAATTATAGAGGCATTTAAACCCATTGCTTGTTTCATAGTAAGGCCCACTTTGACACTACAATATGTAGTTGAATACCCCCATTTATTTCCTTCTATTTATTTTCTTAATCGTTGTAGCTTTCTTTCAATGTTTCATTGTATGTTCTTCAATGATTTTTATTTCATTTTTTCTCTATGTTTGTTTATGAATTCATGGACTCTCCAACCGGTCAAGCAAGGATATGTTCCACAGCTAAAGAATTCATCGTGTTGTGTGTGTTTATGTTTTGCAGTCATTCTATAGCTACACTTACTCATGGATTTCTCTTCCAGCATGCCATAACAACATGGTTGGCTAAGCAATAAATTTATTGGTTTGAATAGTGTGTTTTAGAGTAGATTTCCCACTTTCAATAAAATAGCCTTCCTACTTTAAGTGGTTCCTCTGCCAACATGTGACGATCATGTGGTTGGTTGTGGAACCAATTTGCTTCCTTTCATAGACTAGATTTACTTTATGCAAGTATGTAAGTTAATTTTCAATAGTTGGTTTGGTTTATGTATAGCAATGTGACTAGTTTGATTTATATTCAACAATGTTAGCCTAATAATCCTAAATTTAGATAGACTTTTTTCCTAAAATAATAATAATAAAGTTTATTCTAGAAGATGGGTATTTCCTAGGACATAGATTGCCATTGTCACATCCTTGTCATAGTGATTATCCTTGAGTTGTTGGTGAAGGACACATGGCATGTTGAAATAAGGCTACACAGGTTATATATGCACTATGCCTCTCACCTATTATGTAACTATTTTTTCCTAATTAATAAAATTGTCTCTGAGGACACTTGGGAAAATTAACAAGCAATATAACTACCCTTTGCAAGTGTAAGGACTGTTTCCAGGAACAAGTCAAATGAACAAGGTTTCCAACACTTACTATAGAATATGTTTGATCATTTTCAACAGTTAGTTGCACTAATAATCCACAACATCGAAAGAAAATTTCAACAACATTTGAATCTTTTATGATTTAGTGCACATTGCACGACACCTTAAAGCTCATGCACCTTGGGATTCAAGAATGTTAATATCATTGCAATTCTTTGGTCCATCGACATGTTCCTCACATCTTGAGTGATGCATGATCTTTTCAATTAAGATCAAAATTGTACGTATTTTCATTATATTATTTCTTTGAACTCTCAATGTGTATATCAACGTAGGCTTTCAAAGCTTCCAAATTGTTTCTAAAGTCCCTAATTTCATCCTCAATGAGGGCAAGTGAGAGATGAGGCTACAATGAAGAATTAGCAATAAAGGAGAATCATTGAGGAGGAAACAAAGATTGAGACAAAGATACAATGAAAGAGGGTATTCAAGGAAATGATCAAATGGTGAAGCTAGGGAACAAAATCTTGAGCCTTGTTGAAAGGAGAAAGAAAGAGAGAAAGGAAAGACAATATATTGTTTAAAGCGAGGCACAACTTGAACCAAAAATAAGGAGCCATGTGACTTAACAATTAATAAGAACTTAATGCAATTTGAAAGGGGGAAATCATGTGTGTCAGTCGCCAAGATATTCATCACGTACTAAGCCTTGGTGTGACATATACACACCCTCTACTAAATACATCCAATCTCTTTTTCCCATTATAATGGGTGATTAAGATTTTTCCTTCAGTGAACACAAGTATATATTTTAAGTTGTCCATCTTGCTTTTATAGGAGAAAGAAAAAATAGCAATGAATATTGAGATAAGATTAATATGTATAGGTGTTAATATATTCCTCAATATATTAATTACCACCACAAAATCACCAATGCATTTTGGTTTTTGGATTTTCATATCCAAATTCAAAGATATCATTTTTAGCATGGTTGAAGCCTTTATTATATCCTAGGGCCCAATGGAACTTTACAATCTACATGGGTTGATGGGGACCCCCCTACACTTCCTATGTTTGATTTACCTTTGAACACCCTACTTTTTCTTGTCAAATACTTAAAGAGAGCATATATATTTATGAGATACAAAGTATAATAAGTACATGGTTTATAACATATCGAGAATGAAATCTAGGCAAATTGTTGTTTATTTTAATAGCAAGATGCTTTAGGCTACAATTTAGATTGTTGTTATAATAGATATGTAGTTTATAAGATATCAAGAATGAAACCATGCAACTTATTGTTTATTATAATATCAAGATGGTTCAGGCTACAGTTTAGATGGTTTACTCAAATTAAATGAGTTGTGTACTTCAAAAAGCCATATTACCCTGAATTCTCAACCAAAATTATTTTCATTGCAATCTTCTCAACCAAAATTGTTTTCATTGCAATCATCTTGATTGTTACCATTTAATTTAGTCCTAATAACTTCTTTCACCTTCACTTTGAATTCCATATCATGATATATCTTCCAAAAATCCAAGAATATAGATACATTCCTACATCTTTAAGTCTAATTGGTTTCTTGATCAATGTTGAGAACCTAGTAGAAGTTATTCAATAAGGAAGATTAGTTAGAGATGGTTTTCAAAAGAAAAATGGCAATAAACCCTATGACGAGAAAAAGATAATATGATATTCCTCAACCAAGAAAAAATATAAAGACTAATCAAACTCAATATGAAATGTTGACTGCATATGAAACATATAATTTTTAACTTGCAAAGGGAAGGGAGGTGCCTCCCACCCTCTCATCCCTTCAGTGCTTGCCCCAAACCCCATTAGGGTTTCACCCATGATGAAACTAAATATATAGTGGTAACCACACAAAGCAAGGAAGTTGTTTTTGGGTAGGGAGTGGAGCCTAGGCATCTCTAGAGAATAGCATGGAGATTAAATTGTTGGTTTTTGTTAAGGTAGCAACGCTTGTTTTCCCTTACTCTTTGGTTGTGGCCTATCTTCATTCCTTCATTTTGTGCATGCATATTTTGGATTCTTCTCGCTCTGCAATTGGTTTATTTGAGAATGGTGGAGAACCTTTTCTACAAGATTTTAGACGATGCTGGAAATCGATCTTCTACGTTGAAGATTTTTTTCCAAAAGTATTGGTGACGATGTCATCGAGTCTCCTTTACTTTGGTCGATGTCTTCAAGGATTTGCTCGTGGAAGTGCCACTGGTTTTCTCCCACGAGCATCATCGTTGCAAGAATCCTAAGGGTCGAAGCATGGTGGCACATTGTTGGTAATCATTCTGTGTGAGTGTCAATGTGTCTTTGCACATGAAGGGAATTTGCTAAATATCCTACTTGCGAGAATTCAAATTGGAGGTCACTAGGCCTTTGTCGCATGCTCTTCAAGCCATGAAACCTTTAGATTCTAGTTGTGGACAAGATAGTTTCATGTAAGTGTTTTTTGGCTCCGGATTCTCCATTGATGTTGTGTTTACTAACCCTAAGTGCCACTTGGATGATGTGGTTGCCTTCCAGTCCATCGTGGGAATTGTTGCTTAAGATTTATTGTAGTGGGTTCAAATGTGTGTTTGCATTGGGGGTGTGTTCTTCCCCGCACATCCTTTCAATTTCTAGAGAGAAGTGGACTTTCGGTTCATCTTGACCAATATCATGTTACTCCTTTACAGCATGTGACATGACAAATGGTTTGCATCGCAGTTTGTTGTTTCTTTTAATAACAAGATGGTTTAGGGTACAATTTAGATTGTTAGTATAATAGATACATAGTTTATAAGATATCAAGAATGAAAACCATGCAACTTATTTATTTTAATAGCAAGATGCTTCAGGCTACAATTTAAATGGTTTACTCAAATTAAATAAGTTTATGTCTTTCAAAAATTCAAATTACCCTAAATTCTCAATCAATATGTTTTTTCATTGCAATCATCTTGATTGTTACCATTTAATTTTGTCCTAATCACCCTCTTTCCCCTTCACTCTAAGTTCCATATCATTATGTATCTTCCAAAAATCCAAGAATATAGTTATAGTCCTACATCTCTAAGTCTAATTGGTTTCTTGGTCAATGCTGAGAACCTAGTAGAAGTTATTCAAAAGAAAAATGGCAATAAACACTATGAAGAGAAAAAGATAATGTGATATTCCTCAACCAAGCAAAAACATAAAGACTAATCAAACTCAATAAAAAATGTTGACTGCATATGAAACATATGATTTTTAATTGTTTTGAATGAGTTGCAAAGGGAAGGGAGGTGCCTCCCACCCTCTCATCCCTTTAGTGCTTGCACCAAACCCCATTAGGGTTTCACCATGATGTAACTAGAGATATAGTGGTAACCACACAAAGAAAGGAAGTTGTTGTTGGGTTGGGAGTGGAGCCTAGGCATCTCTAGAGAATAGCAACGATGGTTTTCCTTTACTCTTTGGTTGTGGCCTATCTTCATTTATGCATTTTGTGCATGCATTTTTTGGATTCTTTTCGCTCTACAATTGGTTTATTTGAGAATGGTGGAGAACCTTTTCTACAAGAGTTTAGATTGTGCTGGAAATCGGTCTTTTGCGTTGAATATTTGTTTCCAAAAGTATTGGTGACAATGTCATTGAGTTTCCTTTACTTTGGTGGATGTCTTCGAGGATTTTCTCATGGAAGGGCCACTAGGTTTTCTCCCACTAGTATTATCATTGCAAGAATCCTAAGGGTCAAAGCATGGTCGCGAAGTGTTGGTAATCATACCCTGTGAGTGTCAATGTATATTTGCACATGAAGGGCATTTGCTAAATATCCTACTCACAAGAATTCAAGTTGGCGGTCACTATGCCTTTTCCCCATACTCTTCAAGCCATGAAACGTTTGTATTATAGTTGTGAGCAAAACAGTTTTGTGCGAGTGTTTTTTGGCTCTGACTTATGTGGTGAACCAACTCGGTTCATATCATAATCCAAAATACTTGGAATATAAAGAAATCCAGTTAGGATGAAATAATAATATATTGAGTAAATGTAAGTAAAATTATAAGAATGAATGAGATGCTTACAAATGAGAAATAAGGGTTGTCTATATAACCACGCAGGGGTGCCTTTTCATGAAGAGATGTGACCCTTCATTATGAGGTGTCTCTTCATTAGTAATTATTAATTACTAATTTATTGGTTATTCCCTTATATATTTATATTTTATATTTATATATTTGTGTTCATAACATAGCCTTCCCCTTTCGAAATGTTTTTTCCTCAAAGCATAGTGATGCAAGGACTGGATGTCTTTTTCTTTGGTTTGTACTGTCATTGCATCATTCTTTATTCTGTCGTAGTTGATGATACGAGACGATATGAACCTTTGACTAGTGAGCAAATTTTTTGAACCTTGAAATGATCAAACTATCCTAATTCAATTTGTTGTGGAACATTGCACTTCCACAATGAATTGTTATCATGAGACTTAATTGCGCTAGTAGTAATACTTTTCGGATGGTAATTTAGTTGTTCTCGACTTAAGTAATGTTGATATATTGATACTTTGATTGTTTAAGATATTTGATTTTATGATTGGGATATCCATAAGGATCTCTGGTAACATGATTTCCCCTTACTATACGTGAAGTGAAGTGTTTCCTCAATTTACCGTAGGTATTGTATCTTCTTCATTAACTGATGTTGTTTTGTTGGTCATTCAATCTACACATGAAAATTCCATGGTTTGTACTCCAACATCTAAATCTGTTTTTTGTTAGTTGACTTTGTAGCTTCTTGAGCAGTGGCATGGATTGGATCTATAATTGTTCCATTTCCATAACTTGGATTTGTTCATTTGAAAACTTTGATGCTTCATTTTCTGTAAGGAGTTCTAACTTGTTTTCTAGACACTTTTAATTATTGTTAAGCTTTTTTATTTGCATCAATAGGTTTTGATTATGAATTTTAAGATGTGAACTTTCTTCATTATCTGATTTGGTGATATCTTTATGTCTAGATTTTCAAGTTTCTATTCTTTCAACTTTTTGATTTGTTCTAGTAGCCCTTTATTAAGGTTCTTCAAATGGAAATTTTCTTCATTTTTTTTCTGATAGGTTCTTCTTGAGATCTTGACTCTCTTGGTCCAACCTCTCTGAACGCATTGTTTTCTATCCTTTGACTTCTTGATCTGTGTAAGTAGTTTTTGACTATCTTTTAAGCGAGAATTTTTTTCGTTTTTCTTCGTGATAACTTCGTCAAATTATTTTTGCATCCTTGATATTGACTTTTGATTTTCTTCACCTTCAAGATGTCTTTAAAGTCTTTTGATGAAGTTATTATCGATTTTGACATCATAGTAGTGTCTTGAAATGTCATCATCTTCTTATAGGAAAACGTCACAAACATTTTCTTAATGTTTAAAATGAAGGTACCTAGATTTTTAAACGAAGGTAATCTAATAATGATGTCATTTTTTTTATGCATGGGTGTAACATAGAAGTGAAATATATATTCATATTCATCAATTGTCACTTGTAACTCCTTAATTTAAAAAATGACTTCATTTTGAATTATATTCAGTTCTGAAATTAATAATTGAATTATATTCAGCTCTAAAATTAATAATTGATTTGTCAAATCAATGCTAATGTAATTTTCATTATGGTCCAAGTTGATAACAATGTTAATCTCTCTTCCTTCCTTGAATATTGTCCTTTAATATAGAAAACCCATAACATAAAATATAACACTTTTCATAATGATTTTCATAAGAAAAACTTCATGTTTCCTCATTATTGGACTTCATTTTTATTTTGTTGATAACTTATGTTTTTAAAAGATACTTTGATTATGAATCTTATATACCCTTTATTTTCTTTAAAGATTAAATAACACCCTTATGAATTGAACTTCTTCCTTTCACTTATTTTTATAAATATAACTTTTACTTTAATAAAATTAATTTAATATTACTTTTAAAAAAAAAAATCAATAACTTCTTGAGAAAATTGATTTGCTAATAAAACTAATTTCATATTACTTTTAAAAAAAATTAATAACTTTTTAAAAAAATTGATTTGCTAAACTTCCATATTTACTTTAATATATTTGATTTTTTTTAATAAAAATCATTTTTCATATAATTTTTTTTAATTCCAAATAAAATGAACCTTGTGACTTTTCAATATAATTTTTCAAAAATTTATAACCTTTACTAATAAAACTAATTTAATATTACTTCTAAAATTCAATATAACTTTTCAAAAATTYATAACCTTTACTAATAAAACTAATTTAATATTACTTCTAAAAACAATAGCTTCTTGAAAAAAAAAATATTTTAATATATATTTTAATGATTTTTAAATATATTTGATTCTTAATAAAAAATCATTTTTCATATTTTTTTTTAATTCCAAATGAAATGAACYTTGTGACTTTTCAATATAACTTTTTAAAAATTCATAACCTTTGATGTTGGAGTCGTATGGATCGGTTAAATTTTTGTGCAACATATTTTTTTTGGTATGTATCGATTAAACTTGTGTACTAGTCAATTTCAATAATCCGATGACTATATATTTTGAAAGATTGCAGCAAATGTACGGAAGCGATTGTACAAACGATACGGTGGTTGGGCAACTACAGATTATACAGACAACGGTTGTAAGCATATTGGTACGACATTTATGGACAACACGATTGTTTTGGATGTACGATGAGCAGAAATTGTTGTTGTACGATGGACAGAAAACCGAAACTATACAATGGCAACTGTACAGAATGGATGGTGGTTATGATTATGGTGGTGATACGATGACATGTAACCATTAATTTGTTTTAACCGACAGTGGTGGATTGCACGAAATTCCCAAAATTGGTGAATCGCACATACTTGCACACAAATCGCACAGACAAAAAAAAAAAAAACACTGCTATGTACGACCCGAGTCTGCACAATGGACTTTGTACAACTTCAAATGTTTGCACAATAGTTAAATTGACTACTACAATTGTAATTAGTTTTCGAAATTGACTAGTTCTGTGTGGTACTGTAATTGTTCAATTTGCAACACGGTAATTTTCCTGAACTCTAATTTGTAAATGGTAACACTTCCATGATGTTTTTTTTTATTTCTTTATCTTCATATTTGCCTTGGAGAAACAACTCTTTTTTTTGCACGAATTTTTTTTTTCTGCTCAAATTTATAATTGTAATTGACCAAGGACCTATTGTGGTCACTGACCTAAATAAATCAAAGAAACTCTGAATTTTTTTTGTGTGACTATAAGCCTGTATAGCCAATGGCCAAGATCAGAAAAACAAAACTCGGATACGTGAACCAAGTGTGGTGAACCAAGCCAGTTCATACACGAAATATCCAAAATACTTCGAATATAAAGAAATCCATTTATGATGAAATAATAATATAGAGTAAATGTAAATAAATGTATAAGAATGAATGAGATGCTTACAAATGAGAAATAAGGGTTGTATATATACCCAAGCATGGGTGCCCTTTCGTGAAGAGATATGACCCTTCATTATGAGGTGTCTCTTCATTAGTAATTATTAATTACTGATTTATTGATTATTCCCTTGTATATTTATATTTTATATTTGTGTTCATAACAACTTTTCCATTGATGTTGTGTTTCTTAACCCTAAATGCAATGAATACTACCCTTCATTATGAGGTGTCTCTTCATCAGTAATTATTAATTACTGATTTATTGATTATTCCCTTATATAATTATATTTTATATTTGTGTTCATAACAGCTTTTCCATTGATGTTGTGTTTCTTAACCCTAAGTGCAATGATGTGGTTTCCTTGTCGTCCATCATGAGCATTGCTGCTTAAGCTTTATTGTAGTGGGTTCAAATGTGTGTTTGCATTGGGGGTGTGGGGTGTGTTCTTCTCCGCACATGACAAATGATTTGCATCTTGGTTTTGAGTGCCTTTATTGGACTCATGTCGATCCCTTACATGAATGCCTGATTTTTTGTAAAGGGAGGTTAAAATGATGTGCCTTACCCAGTGTGTTATTTGCAGGAATTGATTTTATACTTCAGGTTTCTGATTCTAGGCTCAGTTTTACTAGGCTGTGATCTGCATTTTTCCTTGCACGTGCTAGTGGTCGCCTGCTATAACGGCTTACCTTTTTGTACTTAAATGCGTGTATATTGTGACTTACTTCAAAATGCACGTGCTAGTGGTCGCCTGCTATAACGGCTTACCTTTTTGTACTTAAATGCTTGTATATTGTGACTTACTTCATATCGATAGAAGATTATTTAACATATTTAATACCCAAAAAAAAGTGTTGCCACAAGGGCAAGCTTTCATTTTTTTAAAATATATAGACGGCATTCATCATTTGAGCCTGATCATTTTTTAGATACTTACATTCAAATCATATTTGGTGACTGATACTTCGAACCATAGTACTCATTAACCATTGCCGTTTGTACATAAGCTGCAATTTGAAAGCTCTTCATAAACTAGATTCCAATAAGACAGTACATAAAACCCTGATCGCAATAGTATGAAGAACTGGAGTGATATCTAATGCAACAAACATGGAAGAAGCCTTTCTGCACATTTTTCATTTAGAAGCACTAGAACATTCTTCAATCGGGATGAACGATATGGCAAATTCCATTTATACACATTCAAGCTCGTGGAATTTTGAACCTTCTATTAGATTTCTTCTGAAACTAGAATGTTTGTCATGTACAACCATCCTATGTGGCCATCTCAAATGACTTTAAAACATGTAACAGCCGTTGTAATTTTGTTATCATAAGAAAGTGTAATTCTGTTATTGTAATTCCGGTACAGTGACTGAGCAGTTTACTCCTGGGCTGTGTCGCAAGGTCATAAAATGGGTGTCTCTGATGGTGGGTATCATATGCCAAATCCAGAGGCTGCCTATGGAACGGACCTAAAAAGCTACGTTTACTCTTATAACTACAGAATAAACGATTCAGACAGCTCCAAGTAATAGCATATATTAGTTTTGGCAAACGAGTAACAACTTTATATTTTGAAGTGGAGTGAAAATGACAAATTGTACAAGAAGTTTGAGTTGCTATGGAAATTTATGTCAAAAGATAAGTTAAGCCAAAGATTACTAAGGAACCTATGTCAGAAGAAGAATTAAACAAATGAATTTCTGGAGGATAGTTAACTTCCAAAATACATACACACACACACACATATATATATATATATATATATATACTACAGAAGAGGGCAATTTCATCTGTCCCCTCCATGTAATTTCTGAGAACTGAGATAAAAAAAAATGAAATGACAAAACAATAATATATATCATAGGCTTATTTCAAGTCACCAGCTTAGGGATCGTCTCAATATTTTGATCTCCTAAGCGGGGATCAGCTCCATGTGATTTCTGAGAAGTGAGATGAAAAAGCTGAAATGACAAAACAATACAAGCAATATATATTATAGCCTTTTTCAAGTCACCAGAATCCACGTTGGGTTTTATATAGGTCAATGTTTCAATCCCTAAGCTGGGATCATCTAACCATTTTGATTTCCTAAGCTGGGATCATCTAACCATTTTAATCTTCTAAGATGGAGAAAATGTTGAGATGATCCCAGCTTAGACATGAATGGCATACTATAGCCTTTAATTCCCCATTAGATCCCAATAAAGGAAGACTACCAATTAAACAACAAAATTCAAATGACATTTTAAATCAATCTTTCTGCTGGAAACTCGCTTCAGACCTGGAAACTCGATTCAGACCTGGAAACTCGATTGTTTAGTTTACATTTCTAGAACATTAATTACAATGGAGCAGTAAAATCATGAACTTGGTACAATTGCATAACCAATAAATATGATTTACAATGTCATAGCTTGAGGCCAATGTTAATTTTTTACTCTCTTTTACAGTCCAAAATACAGTTTTTCAAATTTGGCTTACAATTACAATAGGCTGTCTTGTAACACTGCACATACTCAACTGGATTGTGCAGATTTGTTGAGTGAAGATTGCACGAGGCCTCAGGTGTCAATGCATCAAATGATGCCACCATCCAAACGATTTCCTTTTTAATTCAGAACGTGGTAAGTGATTGTTATATTCCATCAAAAAAATTAGAGCTCGGATATGAAATAATAGTAATAACTTACAATACACTGCCTTCTCAAAAGAAGTTCCTTGTATAAAGGGTAACAAAAGTTACGTGTAAGAAATTAGAGGATACACTAGACATAATGAAGCACATCATTGAATGCCGCAGTAAGCAGTGATCTTCATCACATCTCAATTAAATGATCCAGGTGTCTAGAGTACAAGTTGCCTGCATCAAAAACCAACCATGTTACCAATCCTTGGCTATCTTTAGCCCCAAACAAAATGCAGATATTCCAAATCAAACTGTCATGGAAGTACTTTCAATGGATAAGGCATAGAATTGGTTGCTATTAAGGGTTGAATCATTTCCAAAAATAACAATTTAGTTTTTAGCATCAACAAATGGTGAATTCCTACAAATTTGAAACTATCAAGCATCGCTCACTGTTTTCCAACTAAAAATCACTTTGCATATAAGTTCAGCTAAAAGTCATAATCTGCAAGACCGCATAGATATAAGATAATAAATTCGTTGAGGCACTGCAAACTAAAACACATGACCATGATAAAATACAGTCACTCAACAATAAATACAAACATTCTTAGCAAATAGATGATATCACAAAAATTTATTCAAATAAAAGCCCAGAACCAAAAAGAAGGTAGAAACAAAAACAAATGAGGAAACAAAGAGAGTATTTTTGTGCATTCCATTCACAAAATGGAAAAGTTGTTTTTCCAAGTTCATTCTTTAGTCTGGTTAGGTACAGCAAGCTAGGCTTTTCTGGCCATCTCTTCATCAATGCACTTCAGTTTTCTCATAACCATTGTATTGAAAGGTAAGGTGTTAAAATATGTTACCAGATCTACCTATGGAAGATCCAGGATATCTGGATCCTGATGGCTACGTTTCCAGTTTGGAAGTGATAGATTTTCAGGGTGTTAAAATATCTTACCAGATCCACCTATGGAAGATCCAGGATATCTGGCTCCTGATGGCTACATTTCCAGTTTGGAAGTGATAGAGGATCCACTCAGGTTCTATTTCCAGCTGGCCAGATATATCAAAACCCCAACTTTTCCCTATAAAATAGCCTCTCCGCCCCATCCTAAAACACACAAATGTAAGTTTTTCATAACAAGTTAGCTCATACGATTGTCAACAATGTTGCCGGGCACTTAGCTAGTTCTCTGCCAGCAGGTGCTCAGTTCAAATATATATATATATATATATATATATATATATATATATATATATATACACACCCAAAGGGTTAGCTCAACCAATTTTCACCAATGTCATTGGGCATTTGGCTAGATCTGTGCCAACAGGTGCCCAGTTCGAATCCCTCAGCGTGAGGCATAATAGTGTACACCGAAGGTTTACTAGGTATGCCATCCACGCATGTGAAGAATCATCCTTTGGGTTTCCTGATGTTTTACATGGAAATGTGTGTGTGGCACAAGTTTTTGGAACATAGGATCGTCCAGAAAGCAAGTAGGGGCATTCTGAGATGGCTGGAAGTTTCACCCAAATTTACAAGAAATGAGCAGGATGAGTTTTTCATAACAAGTTAGCTCATACGATTGTCAACAATGTTGCCGGGCACTTAGCTAGTTCTCTGCCAGTAGGTGCTCAATTCAAATATATATATATAGACACCCAAAGGGTTAGCTCAACCGATTTTCACCAATGTCATTGGGCATTTGGCTAGATCTGTGCCAACAGGTGCCCAGTTCGAATCCCTCAGCGTGAGGCATAATAGTGTACACCGAAGGTTTACTAGGTATGCCATCCACGAATGTGAAGAATCATCCTTTGGGTTTCCTGATGTTTTACATGGAAATGTGTGTGTGGCACAAGTTTTTGGAACATAGGATCGTCCAGAAAGCAAGTAGGGGCATTCTGAGATGGCTGGAAGTTTCACCCAAATTTACAAGAAATGAGCAGGATGGGAGCAGCAATAATATATATTAAAAAAATACAAAAATTATATTAAGAAAAAAACAAAAAAATAAGGAAAAATGGGGAAGCCATTAGAGAGCTCTGTAATGCTCTTTAAAACATGTAACTATAAATCCGTACTAATAATAATAAGGTCTTAGTGTTAATATGCAAATACCTATCATTAATATAAGATTGTATGTATAATATTAATATTGTACCAAAAACCTTGGTGCCTTTTTTAGTTTTTTCCTCTACATTTTTTTCGAAGGAAAACCCTGGGGGATCCCCTCCTCTTCCCCCGAATATCTGAATGGAGGACAGTTCAACTGTGAGCCGCAATGGCCACTGGTAACCCAACAAGAAGCAGGACTCAACCTCAGTGGAACTAGAACAAGTTACCTCACAGTGAACTCCACCTTGAAACAGTTCATTTGAACTGAATGAGCTCACTCATTGGGCTAGTTTTTCCCTTTACTTGTATAGGCTATCAATATATTCTATGATAAAAGGGTTTAAACATTGACCAGATTGACAAGGAAATGCTCAATTAACCCAGTACTTAAATGAACTTCAAAACATCCCCGGACTCTTTGAAAATGTAAATCAACATGGATCCATGGAAAACAAATCAAAGGTAGTCAATAGAGTTAAAACGTGACAACTAAGATATAGGACACGTTGAGTTATGCCTATGTGTCACATGCTAGTTTGTCGAACATGCTAACATGTGTGACATGCTAGATCAGTGTTGGAAACACGTCTCAACTCAGGACATGTGTCTAACATGCTAACCTAATGTATCCCTAAGTTTCTAACATGCTAGGCACGAAAAGCAAGCCTATGAGAGGGAAAAACATTATAAAGTAGATTTCTCCCTCATTTTGTCACTCTCACCTTCAAGTAATTAATCTAACAGGCCACAGGTTAAGGAGAAAACAGGTTTAAAGGGATTCCAACAGATTTGAAAAATGTTCTAAAAATTTGCATAATTGCCGGTATTTTATTTTTGTATTTTTAATTTTTTAATACACACACTTTTCCTCTGTGTCACATTGTAAGTGGTCTGTGTCCTCTGTCAGACACTCGAATCCCCGTGTCCCAGTGTCCCGTGACTTAGTGTGACAACCAATAAAAAGACTTCATACACTTCTAGAAGAAAAAACAGACATTAAACCTACAAATCAATGACCAGAGTCCAGACTACAACATCACTGTGAACCACGCAAATACAAAGATTCATAGGGTACATCCTTCCTAGTTGGCAATTTGTGGGCCCCGCTGAGCTGATGTGGCATTGCAACCAAGCAAAAAAACTCAACAAAACAGAAGTAATTTGGGCCCCATGAGAACAGGAATGCACGGCATGTCATGGGAATGACATTGGGGGCAGTGTGCCCCTCACAGAAAAGCTCACACAAAACTCCTAAAGCTCCGGAAGCCACTCCCCATGCTTTCAGAATGATTCCTACAAGTTCCAAGGCTCCCAACTACTGATATATATATCCAAATAATGTCTTTTCAAAAAATCTGAATAACCCCTATCCAGTATAGACGGATTTGTATTTGTTTCCATTTCCATGCAATTTAGGTGCTAAATAATAAATGAGATATTCAACCCTGAAAATCCTGCCATACAGGAAACATAAATCTTTTTCCACAATTTGACCACTGAAGAGAATAGTCAAACAAACATCACTGTTTGGGGAGAAGAAATCATGACCAAACCTCCTTGTAAAATTGAATTATGGTTCAACAAAAGGTCAACTACTTCTTTAGAAGGCAATCACTAAATGTAATTTTATTTTATTGAAAATAGCTTTTTATCATCTAAATATAATAATTGAGCACTAGGATATTCACAATAAAATGTTTTCTTATATCAGAAAAGCCGCTACCTGTCAAACCAACCAAACCCCCTTTGACAAATTAAATGCAAAAAATTTCACTGATCACGATCCAGATAGGATTGAAAATGAAATGAAAGAACACAATTTTGTAAAGAGAGCACAAGACACAAAATCAAAAGTAGGGTATTAAAGTGAAAATAAAAAAAGCAAATTATATTAATGAATGTAATGGTGAAAAACATTGCAATGTACCTATATAGCAATACACAGTGGCTAGAATGGCGGTATCTTATCTCTAAGAAGAGATGTGAAGGCGGCGGTATCTTATCTCTAAGAAGAGATGTGAAGGCTACACTCATTTGCAAAATGCCCTTAACAAGGAAGAAAACATCTTTTATTACAATATGAAGCAGAAACACTAACCCCCAAAGAGAGTACATTGGAGTCCATCTTTAATACTCCTTGAAATTCTCATTTTGTTCATTGTTTTGTTTAGAGTGTAAAAACCCTAACCCCTAAGAATTGAGGTGGCAAAGGAAAGGTGGGCCCCGTAAAGTTAAGCTAGAATTCACCTTCCCATGGCCATAACTTTTGCATACATACTTTGATTCCTTAATGTGATACCTCGTTGGAAAGCTATGAACAAGCCCTACATTCAGATATGGATTTAAAAGAAAACATTTTCATTGTTTTCAGCACCAAAATATAATGGCAAGGGCCAGAAAATTGTGTTGGAAGTTCAAGACCCAAAAACTGTCAAAATCACGATCATTTAAGAGACAGTGGAAGAGTCAAAAAACCACGTGGATCAATCATCCCCCCTTTAGAAGCAATGGTCCCCACTGCATCAAGCTCCTGCACTAGATGGGGAAAATTCTAATGGATAGGGTTCAAGGTGAACCACTTGCCCTAGTGAAGAAGTTACTCTTGACAATCCAATAGCATTTCATACTCTGCTAGTGGGTGCTCTTCATTGTGGTGTCCATGATCTGGTTCAAAGTAGCTTGCTTAATGCAGTCATGGTTAAGCTCTATAGGGGGGCTAAGTGCTTTGCCACCTCTTAGGTGTCCATCAAAGGTGGAAAGTATCATCGAAGCAACTCCACATTAAAGGCAGGTTGTAAGTCGAGGAAGAGTGGAAGATTTAATTTAAAAGTATTATCACCCGCAACCTTGGTGATGGTGTAAGGCCCACATCGGAGTGGCTTGAGCTTCCTATGGAGATATGTGAGTCGCTCTTCCTACAAGTGCAACCATACCTTGTCACCAACCTTAATTTTGTGTGAAATGGAATATTAGTCATGTTGATGCTTGTACTTGGCATAGGCTTTCTGTTGAAGATCATGAACTTGTTGGATGTTTTGTATTAGCTCAACAAATTTTGCTTGTATGTTTGCCTCATTTGGAACATGGGAGGACACTTCATGTTCTAATGCAACAAGTAGAGCTACATCAATTGGGACCAATAGCCGGAACCTCAATTGCACCTAAAAAGGGTTGTGGCCAATAGACTATGAAGATTTTTGTTGTAGTTGTGTTAAACATAAGGAATCCTTTCATCCCATGTATGTGGATGCTTGGAGTTGTACATTCTAAGGATATTATCATCTTATTGACTACCTATGTCTATCCATTGGTATGAGGATGGAAGGCAGTCAATTTGGTCAAGTTGGTGTCCATCATGGACCAAAGGATACTTAGCAACCTATTGTCCCTATCAAAAGAAATGCTCTTTCACAACCCAAAATGAACCCAAACATGCTCGAAGAAGAGCTTCATAGTGGCTTATATTATGGCACTTCTTGCAAGGTGCCAAATGTCTTAGAGCATTGATCAACAACCACAAAAATACAATCAATGTTATACTTGGTTGAGGGAAGACCTAACATAAAATTTGTGGACACCGACTCCCAAGGCTTATCTAACCTTGTTTTAAAAACCGGTGAACCAGAACCGAAACCAGCCGATTTTACCGGTTTGATGGTCGACCAAACAAACCGGCCAATAAACCAAACCGGTAGGCCGATTTATGACCAAATCGGCCGGTTTGGTCCCTAAAACCTAAAACCTAAGTAATAGAGAAGTACTTGGCTCATGTTTTCTCATGCAAGTTGGAGTTGTAAGGTGTTTTGGTGTGCGGGTTATTTTGCCTTACTAATGTTATTTAAAGAGGTCCCCACCCCCTCCATTTCACCAACCCTAGTAATTAATGGTTTCAGGATGTTTGAGAGTGGTTCCAACCTCATTTGACTTCATATGGAGAAAGTAGAATTTTAGGTCCCATTCAAAATTCAACAGACTTAACAGTGTTCAGGATTTCACGATTGGCAAAATTGCAATGTTTCCACTGGATTCTATCATGTATGAGGGTATGAAACTGACATTTAATCAAGAGAATCAAGCCCTTTATGTACCTCGATGTTGGTGGCATTGATTGTTGAACTCTTTTGTCACGACCCCAGCAAAAATGTACCCTTCACTCAAGTATAAACTCTTCTATTGAACTCCTCTCTTTGTCGTCGTGTCAAGTGACTTAGTAGTGTATGTGCACACCAACCTCCGTCTCATATACAAGCAGAGAGAAGAGGGGTTGAAGGGAAAGACAAAGATGTGGGATGTGTTTTATGATATTATGGGTTTGAACAACAGTGTTGAGTTGGCATTAGCCAACTTGGATCTTAATGAACTAGTGCTAGAGCCGGTCACTTTTGATGATGGTGATCCTCTTGAGGGGTCATCCTCCAGAGTCCACATCAACAAATGCACGGATTGCA
>ML783963.1:156231-185427 GCA_009831015.1 Picea engelmannii | reverse complement strand
GATGTCGGTTCCGATTTTTAAAACTATGTTATCTAGAGCAAGAAAAAGAGTGTACAATCCATGCTTCTTGATTGCAAGTTTAGCGATGGCACAAGCAGTGCACGATCTATTGCATCTATTGATGTCATGTCCGATGTCGGTTCCAATTTTTAAAACTATGTTATCTAGAGCAAGAAAAAGAGTGTACAATCCATGCTTCTTGATTGCAAGTTTAGCGATGGCACAAGCAATGCACGATCTATTGCATCTATTGATGCCATGTCATTGCTTTGACCAGTAGAAGTACTTTTGCAACATTGTCATTGTCTTCTCCACACTACAATACCTTGTCGGCAAACTATAATGTGCCTCCCAAATCATCTTCTCGCACTTTCCTAAAGGAACAAAAAGATAACCCAAATGGTATAGAAGTCCATTTTGGAAGTGAAACTATGCCACTTGATTACATGTGACCAATGTCTGGTATTTAGCAATGAAGCAATGGATGTTGTCATACAATTATGGCCACTCTAAATTCTTGTGTACGCAAAAATTGAGCACTTTGATCGATGCCACAACCGAAGGTCGAGTGAGGCAACATACAAATGATTGGCACTTCCCTTCTTGTACCTGATGTTCAAGTGGAACTATTGAAGGTACAAGGACAACTTCTGATGGCAATGGTTTTGTAACTCTCCCTGCATCTACATAAATTGTAGAGGCCTATGATTGATGTGGATGATAGTTTCCTTTCCCAAAATATAATGCTTCCACTACTAACAAACATGGACAATGGAGTAAGCCTCCCTGTCATAGGTGGGTAGTTGTGAATCGTGTCAAAGAGCATCTTGTTGTGCTAAGCCATCAAATGTACATGTTGTGTGAGGACTACACCAATAGCATAATCTAAGGCATCTATCTAAATTTGAAGTGGTTGTTGCAAACCTAGAAAAATGAGGATTAGCATCATGCATATACAACGCTTCAACTATTTGAATGCTTTCTATTGAGCAACCCAAACAAACTTGGCCTTGGCTCCACCCTTGATCACTTGGCTCAAGGGAAAAAAATATGGGAGAACCCCAACACAAACCTATGGTATAAGTTGGCAAGGCCAAGAAGCTATGAAGGTCCATTAGTGTCTTCAAGACCGACCAATTGCAGATGACCTAGATCTTCACTAGATCCACATGCACACCGCGTTCATTCACAATGTACCCAAGATATTGAATTCTTTGCATGCCAAAAAAGCTTTTCTCTAGGTTGGCATATAGCTTGTGTTGCCAAAGGACACTTAGTACTTGTTGAATATGCTTCAAATGCTCTTCCCAAGTTCTATTGGAGATGAGGATGTTGTCTAGACATATGACCACAAAAGAATTGGTGAATGGTCGCAAGAGTGTTGTCCATCATCCTCATGAACGTTGTTCATGAATTAGTTAAGTTGAAGGGCATTTGACCAACCACTCAAAGAGACCTCCTTTAGACTTGAAGTTTTTCTTCCAATCATTAGTTCGATTGATTGGCATCTGGTGATAGCCCAACTTAAGATCAATCATGCTTAAAACCTTGGCACCTTTAAGCTAATTGAGCAGATCATCAATCTAAGAGATTAGGTACAGTTCCTGACTATTATTTTATTCAAGGTTTTGTAGTCAATACAAAGTCCCCATGTCTTGTCCTTCTTTTGAACTAGCACAATAGGGCTCCCATAGTAGTGAAGAGCCTAGTTGAATGTTTCCCTTCTATATCAGCTCTTGAATTTGGTGTTAGATCTCCACATTCTCCAGAAGAGAGTGTCTCAGCTCTTGAATCTGGTGTTAGATCTCTACATTCTCCAGAAGAGAGTGTCTCAACTCTTGAATCTGGTGTTAGATCTCCTCATTCTCCAGAAGAGAGTGTCTATATATAAGGCCATTGGATAGAGGAACACTCTGTGTCAAATCAATTGCATGCTTTACCTAACAGTGCAGAGGTACTCCTATAAGTGAAACAAAGATGTCTCTGTATTGTTCCACCAACTAATCTACCTGTTGTAGAGGCCTTGGTGGTCATGGTGATTTTCTTTGCTTCTTCTCACTTTACCATGAAGAGGACAAGTATCCTAGTCTAAGAGATCATCTTCTATTATTGCTTAGCAATGATTAGAGAAATTGTGGTAGTCGAGGCTACCTTTAGTACCGTATAGAGCTAATCTCCCAATGTAATAATGACACTATAGTGCCTAGACTAGTATGCAACATGAGGCTTCCACATGTATGGTTGTGCTAAAAGAGAATCACAAACTTAAAGCAGGGTAACATAACACGGTACCTCATTTTTTAAGGACTTGATGTCGTATTGCAGGCAAACATCACAAACTAATGTGGATCTCACATCCCTAGATTAGATAACCAACAATGTATGTTGGGGGTTGCAACGTCGTTGGAAACTTCATCTTCTTAACGAAATGTGCTAAGATTGGGTTCTTTTTATTGTCGCTATCAACAATGAAATGTAGCAACATCCCATTCACCCACATTTGTGACTAGAATAGGTGCTCACCTTCTTCGAGTTTCTCTAGTTCATCTTGTTGAACCTTCGTAGTGGCAATAGTGACACTGAGTTCCGCATCAATGATTTGTTTCCCCCTGTTGTGGGATCCGGTGGTGTCGCTAAACTAGGGCTTGAGGCTTTCAACTTAGCTAATAAAAACCATCTAGAATGACATTCATCATCCTTGTGCCAAGGGATTTTATGGGTGCTGCACCATTTTCCTATGTTCTCCAACTTCCCATTTCATCATCATTGTGCCAAGGGATTTTATGGGTACTGCACCATTTTCCCGTGTTCTTCAACGACATTCATCATCCTTGTGCCAAGGGATTTTATGGGTGCTGCACCATTTTCCTATGTTCTTCGACTTCCCATTTCATCATCATTGTGCCAAGGGATTTTATGGGTCCTGCACCATTTTCCCGTGTTCTTCGAAATCCCATTCTTCTTCTTTGCATGTTGCTTGGACCGATTGTCTTCAGGATAGTTATCCTTGTTCTACCTTTTATTTTAAGAGTTAGGGTGACCATTAGCCTTCTTTTTTGGTGGCATATTTCTAGCCCCTAACTCCTACAATTCTTTCGTTGTGGCAAATTTTTTACGCTAAACTCTTTCTCACCCTTATGCCAAAAACAATTCTCAATATTGAAAGCATAACGATAACTAGTTCCCAAAAAGAGATGTCCAAAAACTCCATTTTCATTTGCATGTATCAGTGTAGTTTGTTATGGTATTTAAGAACCATGTGTCATTCAGAGTCCCTAATAACCAACTTTGTATGCAAGGTATGGAAGGCATTCGTCTACTCCAACACTATTTGATCTTTACCCAAGCACAAATTATCCATCTTGTGTACTAGTCTTCATAGTTTCCATCGGGTGAGTACTATTCATTCAGGGCATCAACGAAATCTACCCAAATGAGTTTCGTACATTTCATAATCACCGCCACCATGTTGCACACAATAAATATCCCACCAATGTTTGACATGGGGAAGGGACTTCAAGAGAGCAAAGGTAATCTTTTCACTATTGGAAAAGTTGTGAACAAACAAAATAACATTCTAGCAGATTTAAACATCACTCCAAAGTTTTTGCATCTATCTAGCGTTCAAATAGAGGGCTGTCAAAATTATCATGCACCTTGAAGGGTGTCTTTCCTCTAGAATGATTGATTGTCAAAGGTGCCTCTGTCCTTGTTGGAAGTCATCAAAGGACTTGGGTGAAATGGTCCATCATCTTGCTCCTTTGTTTCTCAATGGCTTCTTGGAACAACAACTTGATAGGATCTCTTGCTCCATCATCTTTCTTTAGTTCATCTGCCATGGGAGGCATCTTTGGCCAAAAAAAGAAATCTTCACCAGGTTTTGTTAGTTCAAGGGCCAACAACCTATACCATGACCTCAATGGGAACATACATGGAAAAACAACTAAGAGCATATTGCTCCAATACCACAGATCTAGATTGGATTGAGAATGAAATGAAAGAACACACAATATTGCAGAGAGAACAGAAGATACAAAGTTGAAAGTAGAGTATAATAGTGAAAACCAAATTCTATTAATCAATCTAACAGTGAAAAACATAGCAATACATAGTGGTTAGACTAGTGATAGCTTATCTCTAAGAAAAGTCATAACCACTACACTAATTCGCAAAAATCCCTTGAGGAAAACCCCTTTTATTACAATATGGAGAAAAACCCTAAACCTAGGAGTCGAGGTGGCAAAGGAAATGTGGGCCCTAAAACACTAAGTTGAAACACCAAATTCTCAAGGCCATAACTTTCGCATATAAACTTCAATTCCTTGATGTGATTACATTGTCGAAAATATTTTGATGAGACCTACACTCAAAAGAGGATCTACAAAACTATTTCCATTGTTTTCAGCACCAAAAAGTGATGGGAAGAGCCTGAAAATTGTGTCAAAACTTCAAGACCCAAGACCCAAAAGATGTCAAAATCAAGACCATTTAAGAGATGGTAGAAGAGATGAACAACCCACTAGATTAGATCAATAATAAATATCAAAGATTACAAAACCTAATTACAAAATAATATGGCCCACAACCCCAATATAAATGACTTCAAACAAAGCACGTGGTGGCATTAGGATTGGCCAAGTGACAAAAGGTTCATGGTACAAATATTGCCCATCCACTAGCACGGAGACCTTCCTCGTAGCTATCATAGCCACTCCATCCATCCTTGGCTAGTGCATGAAATAAGGGGGCATATCAGCCTTTGCCTCCATTCTTCTACTCTAGGCACTTGTATTTTGAGAAAACTAAGGTGCATTTTGAACTGGGAAACAAAGGGGGTCTCTTTGAATTCTTATTGGGGCCTTGGGTCTAAGTATATGTGCATGTCAATTAACTTAGATGTTGCACTGTAACATGTGTTTCCATTTGGTAAATGGGGCATTGTTGGATCTCTTGTCTATGTTCAGTGTTGGTGTGCGAACTTTAACTCGAAGGATCGTGGGCAGGCTCACCACCCTCTTCAATTCGAATTCCTTGCCCTACCAACAATAAACACGCGCCCATTTGATGATCTATTTGCTAAAAGGTTTGGTAAGGTTCTTCTCCACAATGGTTGGTGTAACTCCCTTTGGGCCAATCCATGAGCTTGTGTGGTCGTGGATTTGAAAAAGAAGCTTCCCCCATTCATTTCAATGTGCACCAAGGATGGAGTCCATCAATAAAAATTCAAATATTTGAATTTACCTAATGCGTGCTTTATATGTCAAGCCCAAGATCATCTCATTTGTGACTTCCCCTGCACCAAGCCTAATCCAAGGGCATCAATGGGTGAGGGGAAAGTAGTTTCAAGCATTCCTACAACTCAGGAGGCCAAGGTAGGTGGTATTTAGAGGGCTTCGAGTCAAGGTGTAGAGGATGGTGGTCCTTCAGGAGCTTCAAGCCAGGGAGGAGCGAGTGGTCTCTCTAGGGTCTCAAGTTAGTGCTCCTCTCTTAACCCTAGTGTTCTTTTGCTGCAACAAATTTCTCCAATTCATGATTCTTCTATGGCCGAAATTCCTCGTTAGAGTCAAAGTTCAAAACCCTTGGCCCATGGAGCCTCGGTTAGTTCAAAGACACACATGGAGGTAAGATGCAAGTTGGTAGGTGAAGTCCAACAAACAGAAGGAATATTTTTATCTCGCTCAACTGGGCAGCCAAGGGAGACTTGAGTATTAACCCTCAAATTAAGTTGTACAAAGATGCCATGGTTCACTCACCTAACAAAAGGACTCCTTCGGAGGATTTCGTGAGTAACCGATTTAGCAGTTTAGGTCAACATCTTCCCTTGGAAAGAAGTTGTCCTTACTATCGTGGAATACAAAAGGGAAATACCAAACTAGATCTTGTATTTCTCAAAGAAGTCAAATTAGTCATTGGAGCTTCAAAATCACGAGTTGTTGTTGGAACAACCCCTTCTAGGCCATCAACCCTTTGCATGGTAGTGGGGGACTGGTGCTTGCCCTTTCACCTTATCTGGAGAGCTTTGTGGTGGACCATGGTAGAGATCTAAAGGACCAATGTGTATGGACTACTTTGTTAATGTAGGACCAACTTTTAGGGTCTTGTGTAGTTTATGCTCCTAATCTCATCTCGAAGAAGGGTCATCTTTGGGAATGGTTGGCTTCTTCACTCCCAACCATTGTTTGGATTGTTGGGGGGGACTTTAATATGGTGGAATGTAAGGATGATTGGGAGGGTGATCGAAGTGGTAGCATGGCTAGTGTGATTGGTGGTGCAAAGAAGCAAAGTTTGGTCTCGATGTAAGGCTACCCTTTAGTTGTATGATCCCAAATGGAAGCAAAAGGAGTTGATTATGGTGGTTGGTTCGCATGGTATAATAACAGACAAGGCCACGACAGGGTACAGGGAAAGGTTGGATAAAGTTTATGGCCCCAAGAAGGGCATTTATTTTTCAAGGCAACTTCAATCGATTGATGTGTTGTTGGATGTTATCGGCTCGAACCATTCCCCTATTCAGAGACATATCTCAGTTAGTCACATGGTTGATTCAGCACCTTCTCTTCAAGTTGAATGTGCCACACTTAGAATCTCTTGATTTTCGAGCATTAGTTCATCGAGTTTGGAACCTACCTCATCAACAATGGGGCTCAAGAGTGGCTTCTTTGGTGGGAAGTTGTTTGTAGAATCATCAAGTTCATTAGAGGATGCAAAAGACATGCCACTAATTAGGACCTACATGAACCTAGCATAGTCGTCTTATGCTACCATGGTATCCCTGTGTTGCTTAGCGTCTATGGTCGAACAAGTGATTCCACCCAACCCATGAACACTACCTAATGCTACCATGGTATCCCTGTGTTGCTTAGAGTCTATGGTCGAACAAGTGATTCCACCCAACCCATGAACACTACCTAAGCTCCAAGTCTCTTGGCCAACACACCGAAAATCAATGATAGTCTGGGTACTCTGGTACCATCCTAGAAAGGCTCACATGGCTCTAAGTCAAGAAAAGGATATTAGATGGTCTAAGTACATCGTAAACTATGCTCATGGAATACCAAAGATCTCCGTTACAAATCAACCAATCGACCAACACCCCTGAGACACCATGCCCACCTTTATGGGCCTGTCATTTGCTAAGCCCTAGACAAGTCCACCCTAGGGGATCCACTTGGTAAAGGGCATGTAGAAATTCCAACCCAGACCTTCTACCAACCAATTGTAGTAGAAACTCCTAGCTTGAAGTTGAGGGTGTCTGCAATAATGTTCAATTCTATCAATAGAAGAAAATTTCTTTTTGATTTCCTCCTAGTGTAACCAATCTCATCTAGGTACATCATAGATACCCTAAACAATTTTTATTCAACTTTAACTAGAGTTGACATTGTTAAGAGATTGCAAGGTTAGAAACCCCTCCAACTTGCCCTACCATAACCGCCCAAAATCTATCCTAATAAGCACTTCCTAAGATCCCTTTCCCTCAATGGCACTAATGATCCATTTTGCACATAGGATTGCACCCGAGATTTTAACATCAATAATCTTGAGGCCTCCCATTTCCTTGGTGAGCAACAGGTTCCTCATCTTGCACAATGGAATCCCTCTTTTGGATCCCATAGTGGCCTATAGGAAGGAGCTAAGAATTATATTGACTTTTGATATGCTTCCCCCTGGAGTTTGACAACAATGATCTTGAAGCCTCCAATTCCCTTGAGCATAGGGAAACAAGGTCCTCATCTTGTGCAACAAAATCCCTTTTTGGATTCAATAGTGGCCTGTAGGAAGGAGCTAAAAATCTATTAACTTTTGATATGCCATTTGATTACTTCTATTAACATAAATAACAAAAATGTGTCACTTCTAAAACCTTAGTACAAATTTGAAAATTTTCAAATAGCAACATCTACTATGTTATACACTAAGCATTTCTTTTCCACCTTATCCATCATGTATTTGCCAAAATCAATCGACGGAATCACAAAACCAAATAGGATGCTAAGGAACCAACCCAACTCAACCAATGTCTTGTAAAAACTTGACCCCGCCTAAAACATAGTCTTCTTCTAATTGACCTTCAAACCAAACAACCTATTGAGAACCTTAATGCACTTCATGGCCTCTCCAATCAAGGCTACCAAATAGTGGATCACATAACTTACTCTTTGGGTTTATCGTTGGGAGGGCTATATAGATGTCCGAGAAAATCTATTGTTGCTTTGTTGACTTTTGGAAGGCCTTTGACATGGTTCCCAAACACTTACTCGTGGAGTGGCTTTATATCTTGGGGGTACCCGATCTCCTTGTATGGAATGTAATGTGGTTGTATAATATTGTTGTGCGCAAATTCTACACCTTTCATGGGTACTCCAAGAGTATCATGAATGCCACTAGGGCCAAACACGAATGCACTCTTTCTCCCACTCTCTTTGGGGTCTATATCGATGAACTTGAGTAGTCTATCAAGGAAAACATCCAGGGGACGATAGTGGTCTAATTCCCCATATTATTATCTTAATCTTATTCCCAAATGATGTGGTTTTGTTGCCCTCCACTTCGAAGGGGTTAAAAAGGAAGTTGGATGTGTTGGGTCAATTCTATGATCTTCAATAGTTCATTGTCAACCTTGGGAAGACCAATATCATGATTTTTATACAACCAAGGAGACACTTCCTTGATATCATTTTTCCTTTCAAGGGAAAGTTGTGGAGATCACCACCTTTTACAATTATTTAGGGGTTCTATTCACAGGTCCAAGTTTAGCATGAAAACTCCATCCTCTAGCTTTATTAGAGAAACAATGCATTCAAATTCACTTCCGAGACATTTCATTGAAGGTGAAGATGTTTCAATGTCATCACCAAACCCATTGTTTTATATGGATCCGAGATTTGGGGCACCGACATTGGTTCCATAAAGTGGTCTTGCATTGAGAGGGTCTAGACTCTTAACACTCTAGCACCTAACCCAATGCAAGAAAATTGTTTCGCAATATGTTGTACAAGTTGATTTTGGAACAAAGCCTCTTCATCTCAAGACAATCCCTAAGGCTTATCATTTATTCACATGGCATGGTGACATATGCCTAACTCTCTCTATAGGTGAATGAGATACCCCTACCTAGTTCTTCACTCTTCCAGGAGACTCTCCTCCTTAGTCACAAAGGTTGACGACCTTGCTAATTTTCTAAGGTCTATAAATTTCTTACCAAGGTGGGTATCTCAACCGACTCACTTCCTCCCTACTCAATTTCTCTTGACACTCCTTCGCACATCCTTCCCCTCAAGGAGGAAATAAATGTTTCGATCAAGAAGGGCATTTACAAGAGCTTCACATGGGTTTTCTAAACTGAACAGTTTGGGCCCTTGAGTCCCTAGTTAGCCTTTTACATCAAGCACTACCTCTAGATTACCAACCAACGACGAGCTTATTGTTTAGCAATCTATTTATAGTGCCATCTACTCCATGGGGTTTGCTTCTTGATTAGATAGTTGCAGGTGGGAACGCACCAATTGAGATAGATCATCATGTAGACAAATGTTCTGGATATAAACTATGTATGAGTTTTTGAAACGTCCAACGTTTCGAGTGGGCACTCTTGTCCCTAATGATGGGTGGAGTGTCCACTCAAAACGTTGGACGTTTCAAAAACTCATACACAATTTATATCCAGAACATTTGTCTACATTATGACTAAGTGTGGAAACCTACATACTCAGATAGATCATCGTTTTCCCAAAGTGGATCAGATCTACATGGTTTGTTCTTTGGGTGAGGTTGAGACCAAGGATGATGCAAGACAATCATGTACAATTGTAATTAGGTTCTAGAGAATTTCTAAAATAGTTCACGTAGGGGGGAGTTTGTTTTTTCATGTAATGTAACAAATTTTTCATTTTAGCATGAAGTTAGAGAAGTTGAGTAGTTTTAGGGACAACAAGAATTTGTTAGTATCTTACCTAAGATTGGAGGATACGAATCCTTCCTTTGTGATTCGAGTTAATCCTCAGTTTATTATATAAATAAAGTTGTTGTAGAATGAAAAAGGAAATTAAGAGAAAAAGAGCAAGGAGAGTGCAAGAAAGGAAACCATGCAGGGTGTGTGTACAGAATGTAATAGAGAAGATGAATCGGGGTTTCTAATATAATAGAAGTTGCAGACCCATTTTACTGTGCAATATTCTCCTTTCTCCGATTACTTCCATTGAAGTCTTGTACAGGCAATGAGAACATGTTTTTTTTTTATGTTGATCTTTGACATCCCTGTAAATGTATGCATTACTGTTGATATGGGGTCAAGAGTCAGAGCGCAGATCTAAGTCCTAATTGATTGAGCCTTTCGGGAGCGAGAGTGAGTTCATTTAAGTCCTGGTGGAACAAGATCAAGGAGTCTTCAATCAAAATTCCTACGAATTTTAAGTCTTGAATCTATCAAAAAACAAACAATTCATGAATCAAATCATTGTGCATAGTCACATTATAACTAGTTTGGAAAAGGAAGAAAATTGCAACCCAAATCGAAAGTAGATCAAAATTGAGGAACAGATTGAAAAGGAATGAAAGCAAAGTCCAAGCCTGTGTAGAGGAGTTAACCGAAACGAGTACAACCGAACCGAAGCCAAATAATAAGTGAGAAGATTGGTTAAGTATTTCTCGATGGTCGGTCAACAGAATGATAAGTGACAGACGTGTTTAATTTGTCGTCAAGAGAAGTCTAATTGGACCGGCTTTATTTCTTTCAAAAAGACATTTCCTAAGCTTCCTGGTGGCTTTATATTCTAGTGGCCCAGTGGTTTCACATTCCAGTGTCCCAGTGGCTTTATACTCCAGTGGTCGGTGGCCTATTTCTCCTGGTGGTCCGATGATTCTATTAGTTCCGTTGGTCGGTGGTCTGGTGAATCTATTTCTCCCAATAGACCGGTTAACTGCCATAGTTAACATTTTGTCAACTGGATCGAAAAAAGGTGTGAGGTACATTTCTTTAATTCCCCGATGGCTTAAACTTTTCGGTGCATGGTTAGTAGATATATTAGTCGCCTTGTAGCTTACGGGGTTTCAAAGATAGAAGTGTTCTTCGATTATGTTGATTCTGCCAGCGTGAGGTTTCGCATTCATGAATGAGACTAGGACATAGGTCCTATAGTTGCCATCAAGAAATATATGGGATAGAGTACGAGAGAAAGAAATACAAGGTAATTGGATCCAATTGCATCTAAATCTAATAGAAATTGCAGATGTACATTTATTGTATCAAGAGACCGGAGACAGATAAAGCCCGGATCAGTCAAGGTCTACACCAAAGGAGCATTTTATTTTTCAATGCTACTACTAGATCATAGGGAGACTTCACTACCTCTACAAGGATTCAAACCAATCCTTATCAACCTTCTTCAAATACTATGATCAATAGCGCTTGGCCTTGTACATTAGGGAGTCATATTCTCTCAAGGCACAATTACTCTAGGGCACACCTACCAAAATTCCATAGATTACTTCCTTCTTTCCTCTAGTTTTAAGGATATCGGGATGAAGCATCTTGTAGATAATTGGATACTCCTACTAAGGTTGTATAGCTTTGTTCTCTTACTTGCACCACCCAAGCTCCTTGTTGGATCAGGTCAAGGGCTTCTAGGAGGATCAAAATAGCCCAAGAGAGCCATCATTTTTCTCAATGAAACATAAATAGTTTCATCTCTTCCAGTGAGGTTCATTGGCCTTAGGTGTTAGAAGGGATCTCCCCTCTGCCTTCACCCCAAGGGGAAGTAGGCTAATTCTACCTAGGATTACTCCCCCAAGATCTATCAACCCAACCCACTCTTTTGATTACATTTCAATAGGCAATGGGTATAGACATCCACATTATTGGTTCATATGACTAGTAGGGCATGCTCCCTCCTCTCTTGGATAGAGATTTACTTCCTTTTGAACATGGTTATTTGTTCATCGACACTCTCCCCAATTTTTAGGTTTCTCACTGCCCCCCTACCTTCATGAGACAACCTTGTTGTAGGCCAAGTTTTTGATATGTTGTTCTCTTACAGTTGTTGCTTTACTAATTCTTCAATTCACTTCAGTTAGTTCATTTCTCGTCTTGGAGGGCCATTTTGGAATAGCTCGCCCTAGAAGGCATCCTTTCCTAACTACTCTAAATAAGACAAACTTTAGAGCAGCATCCATTACTTGTGAAGCATGTTTTTGCACAAGAAAACAAAGTTTTAATTGTATTGATAACATAATCTCCAAAGCCAGGAGTATCAAGCATTCTCAAGATAAGCTGTCACTATATCATAACCTTTTCAAAATCAATTTCGATAAATAATAGGTATTGTCCTATGGCTTTGGCCCATCCCATTTCTTTCCACATTATTTCCTTTTCCTTAATGAGGAATATAATTCACRGATGCCAAAGTACCTCAAAATTGGCATTGTAATGAGTCAACTATTTATTTAGGGGAAAAGGTRGGAACCCTCAAAACACCATCGTCCTTACCAAAAGMTTTCATGGCTATCTGAATTGCTCCATTAATTTTGTGCCTCTCAACCCTCAAATTATTTCCTTCATAACAACCCAGTTTGAYATGAGATTTAGGAACCTCGGGTCTCAAAGCAAGCTTTAATTATTTTATAGSTTGCCAACAACTCATTCTTCAATAGTTGTGGTAAGCCATTACACCCTGCATTATGATGGGATCCCCCTTCCTATTGTTTTACTCAATCTCTTAGGTTCTTGATTCTCCAGGAGTTAGCTAATGGAACTGAGAGTAAAGGAAGGRCAACCAAGAAGGTATCCCTTAGGCCCCATAAAGGCAAGGCAAAAAAGGGATGAGTAGAGAGGGAGTAGAAACTTCCTACCCCCAAAGAGATCTATAACCAAGGAAATAAAAGGTACGTTGAAGTCCCTCCAAACCTGCAATCTTGGTTTCAAAAGGTGTTGGAGTATGGAAAGGCAAAGGTTAATGGAGAATCTCCCTCATTAAGAAGTCTTTATTATAGAAGCACAACTAAAGAAGAAAGTAAATTATACCTTAGCAAGGTAGGAAGAAGGACAAATAGATATTGAAAAGAAACAAGAGAAGGACAAAGGTAGAATGGGCATTACTGCCACTAGAACTCAAGCTTGGGCCTTTGTGCCAAATGGATCTTTCGAGCAATAGGCCTTGATACCTAGAAAAGCATCTTAAGAAATTGCATTACATTTGAAGCCACACTCATATGCAATCCTTGAACTAACCTATGCTTGCAAACACTTTTGATCACTCTCACTCCAACTATTATCAAAAGGATCTTTCTAGCCAAAAGCATATGGTGTCTTTGGGAAGCCATTAAACATAATTTGGTAAGGAAATGTGACTCCCTATTGGGAGGGAATTGCTTCAACGGCCACAACCTTTAGTGGTCACCAATCATTCTCCAAGATGGCATGCTTCTAGCTGAGATAGAATGGTTCTAGACCAAGAGATTATTTAAAAAAGGAATCAAATGAGACGATTATTATCGAAATCCAAAATATAATGCCAGACAACCAATTTTTTATGCTCAACATGCATGGCTTTATAAACTGAAGTTCATCTAGAAGGCTTACCTAGAACCCAAAATATCATGTTTTTCATGGTCACTTATCCATGATAGGTCGCTTGCGCCTGAAGTACTTCAGGGTTCCCCATCCCAAATGTCTACTATGTTAGTAAAAGTGAAACCCTCAAGCATCTATATGTCAACACCTATATGTCAACACCTATCAATATACCAAATCAACCTAGGATTTGGGTTTTAAACTCTAAAATGTGTTGCTCCCAACCCTTTTAGGAGATTCTCTCCCATGGGTCGTGGAATTTCACATAGCATGGCAATGGATTAGAGTATATTCTATATTATCTGTATAAAACAACAAATGAGTGTTATTCACTAATGCATAGCATAACACAGAATTTTACCGACATGATGGATCCCTAATATGTGCTCATTTGTATCTAGAAATCCAAGAGGTCAACCCCTAGCAACCTAAAGACACAATATTCAAGGAAAATTTCAAGGAGCCATAAAAAAAATAATAAGTGTAGAAACCTTGAGAATATTTAAAATTATCAAAATATCAACTATAAATATTTGACAAAACTTTTGTTGAAGCTTTTAAACTTCTAGGCATTTTCTATATTTTTTAGAAAAATCTAGCAATTTTTTCACGTAAAATAACTTGATCCTATAAAAAATTGGGTTGGGGAACCACCAGAAAAATTAGCCAAATGGAAAATATTAGCCCCTAAAATTTTCCCCACTATGTCTCGATTAAGTAATTTTTGTTTTCAGCCCTATTGAGGAGGAGGTTCCAGATCCTCCATTTCAAGTTAATATATCATTGGTCACTTACTTAGGTTTCAGTGTCAGGTATTATGGGTCACCCATGTGGAGCATGTTGTCTACATTTTGGGTCTAATGATTGAATTGGCAAAACAATTGTTGCTTTAGCTATGCAAAACTATAACTGTAAATTTTGTACTCCTAGAATTACTAAAAATGGGATTTGTCTTTTAATTAATAAATTTAATAGGAAAAAAAATCAAGCAAAAAAAAATTTAAAAAGTGTTTCATACAAATCTGAAGCTCCGACTTTAGATAGGCACCCATACTCTATGCATATGTAACTAAAATTTCAACATTCATGTGGTTTCTCAACCTTCTCAATTTAAACAATTTTAATACTTTGAACAAATAGGTTTAATCCCATCTATCAAGCAGCACATCCTTAGGGTAGCCTCCCTGTGGTTGGCATGCACCAACCCAAAATGAGAGGGGTGAAATCATTGTGACCTTAGGATAGAAACCCCTAAATTAATTCTAGGTTTGATTCCCTCGTACTATAGTTGACTTGAAACCTAGGGTGTCAGATTTGACTTAACAAATTGGCACCATTGCCAAGGAGAAATCTTAATCCCTGGTAGATGACATTTTGGTGAATTTAGTTCACCTGGCGACTCTACTGAGGATTTTACACAGATCATCCAGATTAAACCCTACCTCACTATTCCCTTCAACAGACTCGCGTACTTCATCATCTTCCTCATCTACACAAACTCCTACTCCTCATACCCCTGTTGCACAAGTAAATCCTTTGCTTGTACCAATCTTTCCAATGGCAGGAGTAAATCAACCAAACCAACCTAATCCACCTAGGGTTGCATTCACTATCAATCTTTATGCACTTTTGAATTTGGCTAATGTAGCGAACCCCTTAAATGTCTTACCTGTTGGAAATTATGGCAAACACGTGACTAAATTTGTTGGGAATAACGTTATCACTGCAGAATCCCATATTAAGGCCTTTTTGGAATATTCGGAGAACTTGGGTGTAACTGAAGAGGATGTTGTCATGAGGTTATTTGCACAATCGTTGACCTTGGATGCAAGAGGTTGGTACAAGGCATTGGTAGCAAACAATATTGATGGTTGGATCACCTTTCATGATAGATTCATGGACAAATGGTCCCACAAACAAGACAATGTTTTTTCTCCTTAAGTCTTTTTCCTTGATTAAAAAGAACGAAAATGAATCTGAGGAATTTAATTCACGTTTCATGAAATCTTACAATAGAATTTCATAAACTGTTAGAACTAATCCTGCAAGTGCTTTGATTTTTTACATTGAACAATTTGACGCACTGTTTGGTGTTTTATTGAAGCAGAAGGAGCCACAAGAGTTGGAGGGAGCTTTCAGGGAAGCCATCAAGATGGAGAAACACTTTGCCACTGCCAATCAAGCCAAGATACCATTGCAAGAATTGTTAGATCCACAAGGCAAGAAAGCCTCACAAGCCCCTTCTCAATCACTTGCCCAGCCTTTTTTAGAGCCCAAGAAAGAACCTAAGAAAGAGGAGGAAGACCTATCTAGCAACCCTCAAGTTGTAAGCTTGCTACAAGACTTAGTTCAAAAACTTAGTATCCAGGACAAGCCCTCACATCAACCCTCTTCATCCCAAAGGCCATTCAATCAACATAGGAGAAATTTCAAAGCCCATAGGAACTTTGAAAACCTAAAAAATCCCAATCCTAGCCCTGGGGCAAACTTTGTTGAGCAAAATTCACATGATTCAAACCATTACTATAGAGCTTGTGACATGCCTCATCCTAAAGAAACTTGTCAACTATTTTCCCAATATGCACATGTCTTCTTAGGGTTAGATAGTCATGAGGATAACATGGTCATTATGGCGGGAGAATTCCATGAAGATTTACTCTCGAGACTACCTGTATGCCCTTTCCTCAAAAATCCAATCTCAAAATAGGGGTGTGTTTCAAATTGATTCTACTGTCCATAAAGAAGCCAAATCCACTTTAGATTCACTTGATGCATGGCCTGCTAGGAAGGAGGAGACACAAAGAGCTAAAGAGATTCGCATGGCTAGGCTAGAGGAACTTCAAAAGAAGTATGTTAGGAGGAACAAAGCCAAATATCCCCAAACTGTTAGGGATCCTCCTTCATCAAATCCACCAACCAGCCAAGCAAAAAATGCAATTTTTCCAACACTACAAGAGCCCAAGAGAACTATTCCTTCAATTTTTATCAGAATAAGATTGGGCAGGTAGCAAGAGGATTTTTAAACAGCAATACAGTCACCAATGAGCAAACTGTCCAAGGTAAATCTGCTCCAAATCAGCAAACAGTCCAAGGTAATGTTGTTGCCCCCAATGCTGATTTTGCATGTTTTTCCATTGAGGCCGAATTAGCAAAGGTAAAAATCCACATTCCCCTCAAAGAATTGGCTAAAAATCCTAGTTATCAGCAGTCTATTTCCAAATCCATGAGCTGTCCTTTAGATGAAGCGAATCTCAATGATGATATTCCTAAAAATTTCCTAGGGACAAATAGGCAAGAGAAATCTCACATGCCTTTCTATATGACATTACAGATTAATGGTTTACTTTTGAGGAACTGCATGCTTGATACAGGGGCCTCAAATAATATCATGACATTAGAAGTGATGAATCAGTTAGGCTTGCAAATAACTAGGCCCTATAGAAATGTCAGAGCTATGGATGCTAGGGAGGTTGCATGTCGTGGTATTATTAAAGACTTACAATTTTGTTTGCTTGCATGTCCACAGAGGCGCATGGTTATGGATGTAGTGATTATTCACTACCCTGCTCAATGGGGCATGCTTTTATCCAGCAAGTGGTGTGCAGATGTGGGAGGAACCTTGCAGATGGATTTGACGTATGTTGATATTCTTGTAGAAGACAACTTTAAGGTTCGTGTATTCAGAGAACAAAATATGCTTCATAACGTGGAAGACCCAAGAATAGGGGGCAATGACCTCATGTACCCTGGCATCAAAGAACCAGAAGCAGAGGAAAGAGATCTAGGTAATTACATGCTCACAGATGATGTAGATCCTCCTATTCCTGTTGTCCCGGAATATGGGCCACATCAGTTATGGCTTATGCAATTTGATGGTTCAAGCTCTTATATTGCATCTAGTGCAGGTATTTTATTCACTTCACCTAACGGCATGATTTATCCTTTTTCTTACCGTTTGGAGTTCCCTTGTACTAACAACATGGCTGAGTATGAGGCCCTTTTGTTAGGTCTGAATAAAGCAAGGAAGATGGGATTGAAGTGCCTTAGAGTAGAAGGAGATTCTGAGTTGATCGTGAAATAGGTACGCAAAGAATGTGAAGCAAGACAGCCATGCATGAAAAGGTACAAAAATGCAGTATGGGATGAGATTGAGCTATTTGATGCATTTAACATTACCCATATTGATAGAGTAATTAATAAGGATGTTGATTCGCTTGCTAGGATAGCCACTTTATTTCAGCCCTATATTATTAATCCCTATATCCCACATCTAGTTGAGGTCTCTTTTCGCCCACATGTCCCTGATAACATTATTGCCCTGCAAGTTTTTGAAGATGAAGAGCAGATTTTGAAGTTTATGCATTGTGAGAAGGAATTTTCTGATGTTTTGATTGATGAAGTGCAGGATTAGAAGGAAGTTCCATTGATTCAGTTGAGATCTAACCATATTCCTATTGGTTTAGTTCCCCTTGAGAGTATATTTGATAGATCAGATAGATTTTTGAATAAAGCCGAAAAAACTAATAAAGTTGATTTTTCCATGCAGGTTGACGACATCAACATTGGTTCTGAGGATTCTCCATGCTACATCAAGATAGGAAAAGCATGCATAGAAAAGGAAAGAAAGGAAATCATCGAGTTGGTTCGTGAGTACAAGGATGTGCTTGCGTGGTCTTATGACAAGCTGAAGACCTTTGACCAAAACGTCCTTAACCATGAGATCCCTCTTAGAATGGATGCCAAACCCTTCAAACAGAGGCTCAGATTTATGAACCCCAAAGTAGCACCTACCATTCATAAAGAACTACAAAAGTTGTATGAAGCGAAAATCATTGAGCAGATTAGATATTCTGAATGGGTTTCAAATTGTGTGCCGGTGAGGAAGAAAAATGGGGAGATCAGAGTGTGCATTGAATTTAGGAACCTGAATAGGGCCTACTTGAAAGATAATTACCCTTTGCTCGGTATGGACCACATATTACAAACAGTTACAGGTTCAGAGATGATGTCCATGCTTGATGGATTTTCAGGTTACAACCAGATTGCAGTGGTTGCGAAAGACGTCATAAGACTGCTTTTATTACGCCTTGGGGCACTTATTCGTACATCAGGATGCCCTTTGGCTTGAAGAACGCTGGTGCAACATTCCAGCGAGCTATGGACCATGCTTTCAAAGACTTTTATTTAAATTCGTAGTTGTTTATCAGGATGATATAACGATTTATTCTAAAAAGAGATCTGACCATATTTCCCATTTGCGTGTTATGTTTGACAGGTGCAGGCAGTTGGGCATTTCGCTCAACCCAAAGAAGTCTCTCATGGGGATGTTTGAGGCCAAGTTGTTGGGCCACACAGTCTCAAAAGGAGTGTGAATTGATCCTAAGAGGGTCAATGGTATACAGGAGGTTCCCTTGCCCAGTAATAAAAAAGTTATTCAATCTTTTATGGGGAAAATTGGTTTTGTACACAGGTTTATCCCCAACTTTGCAGAGATTGTAAAATCCATCACAGATATGTTGAAGAAGGGGCATGACCTGACTTGGAGTGAGGAAGTGAAGCAAGCTTTCGAGAATATCAAACAGGCTCTTTCTCACTCTCCCATTTTAGCTAGTCCTAATTATTCACGTGATTTTCAGATTTTCTCTTTTGCATCTGATCATACGATTGCATGTGTTTTGTTGCAGAAGAACATGGATGGGCATGAGCAGTCGATTGCATATATGGGCAGGTCCTTCCAAGAATCTGAGCTCAAATACAAGCCTATGGAAAAACAGGCCTATGATATGGTCAAGGGGTTGGCCCATTTTAGGCCCTATTTTTGGAACTCACACATTGTAGTATATGTCCCTTTTCCTGAAGTTAAAGATATATTAGCTCAGAAGGAGTGTGCAGGAACTAGAGGGTTGTGGGTGACAAAGATACAGGAGTATGACCTTGAGGTCAAGATTGCCAAAATTGTTAGAGGTCAAGGATTAACCACGCTATTGACTGAGAAGGACTTGGAACCTGAGGTAATTAATCATGTAAATATTATTTATGATGATTTGCAATTTTCTGAATGGTATCGTGACATTATATTTTACTTGCAAAATTTTCCATGTCCTTCTAACTTCAGTAAGACACAAAAGCGATCTCTGCAACTCCATACTGTATTGTCTTTGGCAGGGTCGCTTGGGATGGAGGAGCCCTCATGGGTTGATTTTGAGGTGTTTTCTACCGCATGAGACACATTAGATCATGACTGAGTTGCAAGCGGGGGTATGTGGTGGACATTTTTCTGCTAGTACCACTGCCCATAAGATCATGCGTGTTGGGTACTATTGGCCAACTTTATTCAGAGATACTCATGCCTTTGTCCATGCATGCAAGCCTTGTCAGAGGTTTGAGGGCAAGCAGAGACTTCCAACTTTGCCCTTAGATCCAATTGTGGTAGAGGCTCCCTTCTAGCAGTGGGGATTGGATTTTATTGGACACATTCCACAGGTTTCTAGTGCGGGCCATTCTTGGATATTAGCAGCTACTGACTATTTCACTAGAGGATATTCCTTGAGGAGAATATCCTCACCCGGTTTGGAGTCCCAAAGAAGATCACACCTGATAACACCAGTGTATTCAGATCAGTTGAGTTGGTGGCCTTCTACCTGATATTTGGTATCACTTTAGCCCATTTGGCTAACTACTACCCACATGGTAATGGATTGGCAGAGTCTTCCAACAAGAACTTGATCCGGATAATCAGAAGAACAGTTGGAGAAAACAAGAGAGCTTGGGACAACAGTCTCAAGTATGCATTATGGGCTGACAGGCTGACAAAGAAGCAATCAACTCGCAAGGCACCTTTCGAGTTGGTTTATGGAGTTGATGTAGTCCTACAAGTTAACTTGATGATTCCATTCCACAAGTTGATTAGAGAGTTCACTACAAATGAGGAGGCCCTGCATGGTCGATTTAATGATCTAATTCAGCTTGAGGAGAATAGATCAGAAGCTTGCACACACTTCATTGAGCATCAGAGACAGGTAAAGAAAGCGTTTGATAAGAGAGCTAAGGGAAAAGTGTTCCAGGTTGGTGATTTAGTCTTACTATGGGACAAGAGAAGGGAGAAGTCAGGAGACCACCAGTAAGTTTGATAGCTTATGGTTGGGTCCATTTAGTGTCCATACTTCAGTGGGTCCCGACACTTTTAGGCTTGACGATTTGGATGGTGATGTCATGCAGCTTCCTGTCAATGGGCAGCGTCTTAAACACTTTTTCTAGTGAGGGTCAAAAGCCCTTCAACATTTTTGGGTACTTGCGAGCATTAGATTAGATGTTTTGCATTTTTCTTTTCTTATTTTTCCTCGTATTTTTCCTTGCATTTTAGTCATTTTTCCTCACCTAGCGAAGATTTCCTTGTTTTGTTAGTAATTTGTTTAGACTAGATTCGTTGGCCCCATTCTCCCTTTGGCAGCATGTGGTTTGAGTTGCGTTAGATTAGGAAATTTCCCTTCTTTTATTTCCCTGCTTTCTAGGAGGATCTCCTGCTTTTCAAAGATTTTATGCTTTTCCGGAAGCCTTTTTTCTTTTATTTGTGAGTGGCCTCGTGCCAAATTTTTGTGTCAGCCTAGATTGTCAGTCCGGATGAGGGATCCTTATTTCCATCACTTGAGCGTAGATTTTAGGGAGGTAGGATGAGAGGCATAGGTGATTGTGTATGTCTCTTCATCATTGCTTCGCTAAGTTTTTCCATCTTACAAAGTCTCCTCATCCAGCATAGGGATATGATACCGAGGTTGAGCTTGTTTTGATCCCCCACACATTATGATTCACCTTTATGTTACTTCGCACCAGGGAAGAAGAGTCCTCATTGCTCCTTTTTCCAGTAGGTTGCCTTGTACGACACTGACACCTTATCTACAGGCAACCCAGGAGTACTGAACACCTTAGTGGTTGCAAGCCTCATTGGCAGTCATTTCGCACCTGACATGGTTGAGTATCATTAGGCCTTGATCAGGTGACTCTTGTCATGATTCGACTCCAGATCATTTTTCATTATGACAGAGTGTGTTCATGCCTTAGGCTCCATCGTCATCATTGGTGGGTGACCTTTGCACTTAGCAGGGGCTTACCTTATTGGATTCTGACTAAGTGATTGTCTCTTTTGTGTCAACATCGATACATTTACCACATAGAGCAGTGCACTTGTTGGCGAGTGGTAGCAGATAACAGTGTCAGATTGTAGCATCCTGCAGGACCTTCCATTCCACTTGAATTTCAAAGGGGTCCCGATTTGAGTTTCGTTGTTCTTCGGGTTTGACTGCATAGCCCAATGGACAGGTTACCGATATCATTCAGTATGTTTCATGATTGGTTTTACAGTATCAAGCAGTTCATTCAGGATGGATTTCACGCTTTCAGATGTGGTCATTGATTTAAGATTGGTATCAATATTGCAGACATAAAGTTTCGGGTTCTCGAGAACCACAGGGGTCCCGCCCCGTGAGTCGCCATTTGTTGACCCCAAAATCTCACCTTTAAGATTTTGATGGTCAAAGGCCAATCTATCCTTTCAGGTTGGCATTCACGGGTTCTTCCGGACAGCACAGAGCTATCATTCAGAGATCTTCCAGGCACATTGCTTCTTATTCTTGTCAGTTAGAGGATAGTTACTTACATGAGTTGAGTTCAAAAGCTCGTTCCAATGTTTTTCTTGGTTATTTCAGGATGAGCTATCAATTTCAGGCAAAGTATGAGAGTCTTGCGGTATTTTAGGACACTTCTTTCCATGATGATATTATAGACCCCTCATATCAATTATATGACAGCATATTCTTAGTCCTTGTCCAATTCTGCTTCCGATGAGTATAAACTCAAGAGTATTTGGACAAGTTTGTTTTTTCAGTGATGAGGTGGCACAAGTGATGATGTGGCAGGATGAGGTGGCGACCCATGAGGGGCCCACACTCATAAAATTGGGTAAACTTCCTCCTAAAGTTGGGCCCACAAGTTCACCCAATACATGATAAATAAGGATAAATTAAAGTGAAAAAGCTTCCAAGTCATGAAGACACCTTAAGCAGCTTTATGCTTTTAGCTTTTCTGCTTTCTGCTTTTAGTTGTTCCCAGCTTTCTACTTTTAGCTTTTCTGCTTTCTGCTTTTAGCTTTTCCCAGCTTTCTGCTCTTAGCTTTTCCCAGCTTTCTGCTCTTAGCTTTTCCCTGTTTTTCCCAAGCTTGTTTTTCCCAAGCTTTCTTGTTTTTTCCCTTTTTCAGCTTTTGCTTTAGCTTTTCACCTTTTCACCTTTTCTACTTTTCCCCTTTCTTTCCTTTTCCTCTCCTCTCTCACCCATTTGCCCTATCTCCCCTAATTCATGAACTAATTTCCTATTTTAGGCTAAGGGTTTGCCCTTCTCACATTTTTGGCCATATCTCCTTCATTACTCCACAAAATTGACTCATTGCACCTCCATCCTTCTCCAAACTTCCCCCAGATTTGACCAGAAAGCTTGGAAAAGTTGTCTCCGCCAGATTTAGCAGGTATCCATGCAGTGACACATGGCAGATGGACAGGGATCCACTTGGATGATGATTATTGGTTGACCTTTTCCCAGATTGGAAAGAGCAAGGAGAATTCCTTCTTCAGTGAGCTATATATTCAGCATTCCTCCACAGTTGTGAGGTTGATCACTCTATTGCAGCAGCACTATACTCTCTCATTCTCATTTCTCTCTCAGTTCTAGCTCTGGATTCTCAGTTCTTTGGAGATCATTGTAACAGTTCATGGCTTTTCTCTGTGATGGAGCCATTCCTCTGGTTTGACATGAATAAAGAGTTTTATGTGTTGTTTTTGGCCTAAATTCATGTTGTTTCAAGTGATTTATAAATTATTGCATGTGTTTGGAGCTAATCCTTAAATGGGGTTCGATTTGGCACCATTGGAGTGTTCTTTTCTTGCTGATTTTCTCTCCTTTTCCTTCCAATAGTTCGCTCTGCTTGAGTTTTCCACCAAAAATTCCACTTTTAATTGTTATTGTGGGTTTTGGGTGAGGTCAACTAACCCTCGTTCAAAGCCCTTGTTTTGTGTTGTTCGATTTGTGGTTTTACAAGTTTAATCCTATCTATCAAGCAGCACATCCTTAGGGTAGCCTCCCTGTGGTTGGCATGCACCAACCCAAAATGAGAGGGGTGAAATCATTGTGACCTTAGGATGGAAACCCCTAAATTAAGTCTAGGTTTGATTCCCTCGTACTACAGTTGACTTGAAACCTAGGGTGTCAGATTTAGCCTTTTACAAGTCTATAAAGGAAAAGAAGGGGAGCACCACTATGTTCGTTAGCAAAATTTTGTATTGAGCTTATGTGTCGTGTATTTCTTCTTTGCAATAATAGAATACAGATGCAGTTTTGAGTGGTTATGTCTAGTGTATTTCAATTGTTCCTATTTTCAGCAGCCTGTGTTAGAAGATTAAAGTAGTTCAGATCTATTGTTTTGATTGGTATTTGATGTTTTAATCTAACTAGGCTTTAGGGTTTAGTTTCTGAGAGCAGAATCTGCATACCATAGTCTGAAAATTTAAAACAATGATTCCCTCTCTTCTTTCTTCTTATCCATATCAAGAATTGATTGAGTGGCAATATGGACAACTTCCAGGGAAGATGCAGGCAAAATTCCACTTCATGCCCTATAATTTTGGCAAGGTGGTATTTCAAGGGATTGATTCCATTGTTCATTTCCTTCCCACACAACTTGCAACTCAACTTCTATCGATGATGAGGGTCAAGCAGTGCACCATATTCTGTTGCAACCTAGGGCACAAAAAGAAATGGAAATCAACACAAAAGAATGTTGCAAATGAAAAATCAGACCTAGATAAGTGTTAAATCTCCCATTAAAAATCGACAAGAAGCGGTAAATCTCAAAAAATAAACAAAATACAAGCTTAAATTTTTATCCATCATTTGTAATATGGAAACGGTAGATCAGAATCAATCCCTGCTCCACAATAGCTTCGCTAATGGCAATGAAAACACTCAATTTCCCTAAACTGTCTTGAAGACAATAAGGAACTCCTTTGTTCTCAATCCCCTATTTATGTTTTCCAAAATGAGGTAAAAAATATCCAAAAATTGAATCTTAAAGCCTTATTGACGTGAACCCAGTGTTATTTTGCATTGACTCATGATATATTCCTAAAATATCATGATTTTATAGTAATTTCAAACCTATTGTGATATATTAGGGTGATATAATCACCACCTTGGAAATCTTGCGATATATTAAGGTGATATATTTCAACACTCCGTTGAACATACAAACTGAAATGAATATAGCACACCAATTATCATCATTAATCCCATAAATTGTATAAGCACTTAAATAAGATTACTATGTTATAAAATTAAGGACTCGACAAAGAGTCAATTTATTTTACTAATCTACAAGAACATTCGTAAGACCACCAAGTCATTTTCCAGCTAATTAGGCAGCAAAATCTTTAGGCCTCAGGTGCTTGCACAACTGAGGACTGTCTCTTTAGAATGATCATATTGAAGGATACACTGGATAGACCATTGCTTGAATAAGGCCACTGCAGATGAAATCCCTCTCAAACAATAATCCTATCCAAAATTTATCCTGGGCTTCATGCAATCCTGATCTTTTTGTCTTAACAGACTACTTAGAAGTTAAAAGGTCATCCTCATGTAAGTATATCAATAATCTATGTTCTTCATGGCATGCTCCAATTTATGACAGAAATGTTTATGCCTGAAGAAAGCCCCTGCTAACTAAAGTTGTGTAGACTTTATTTCATAATTAAAATTATATATAATAAACCAAGAATACAGATTTCTGCTATCAGCACATGAACTGGCCTAGAATCGCAGCAATGTTTCGAACAGAAATAACAGCATCCTACCAAAATAAATGTCAGCAAAACCAAGAAGTATGTGCATGGACAGAAAATAATTGGATTAGAGAACCTAGCCTACTACCATAAAATTTCATGCACACATAGAAATGATGTTTCCCTGAAATGGCTGAGCATAGTTTAGCTGCTAGCAATTATGTCACTAATTATTGGAAAACAAAGAGACTACACATTATATAAAATCTTGGTTATGGAGAAATGGTAAAGTAAGCAGAAAGTTTTGGATAATTTGGCATGTCAAAGCACAAAAGCTTGAAGTTGAAGAGAGAAAAGGGGACAAAAGTAAATCGACCTAACCAGAGATTACACCACTCCTACATAAGAGCATGGAACTCAGACTGCTAATTGAAAATCACTGCAGATGCCTACTAGACTAGTTTCAACTTTCAATAGGTTGTTTAAATTATGGCAAATTATGTGCCTACTTTCCTCTCTCATCTCTGTATGCTGCATATTTTTAGCAGTCTGTTTGTAGAAAAGGGTGTAAAACTTATCTTTCACACTCTCTTGCTCCTTAAGATACGTTATTCTTTAAATATTTTGTACTACTCCTTGACCAAAAGGAAAATAAAAGAGATTTCAGATAATATTCAGTCCAGATGTCACAGCAGTACAAGTTGACACAACATTCCATTTTCTGTGAAAAAAATAACAAAGTACCAATAAAAGCAACAAGAAATTATTCAAGATCTATTACTTGAAAATTCACTCACATGACAAATCATTAGAAGCCAATGTAGCAAATTAGAGTATTATATTTTTCTGTACCTGGCTGCAGAGATTTAAGACCTTGCAATCATCCCCTAATGTATATTACAACTTAAAGGCTGAGGATAAGTATCGACTGCATCAGCATCAAACAGGGCGGAAAATTCCCTTTTGTGCATCATATAACCACCTGAAATTATTGGCTTTTGTTAGAAATAATCAGACATACTCGTGCACTGGAAAAGAAAATATAAGAAATTTTAGACATTTTCAATGCAAATGGGAATTGCACCTCCTAGAATCCATTGCCTGTGTTATATGGCTTCAGCGTTTGTCAAATTCTTAGTAGTTAGTATATAAACCATATGAAAGAGAACTTAATTTATCACAACCAAATACATGACATAAATCAATAAATACATAGATAAGAAAATTTAAAAACTTCATAACCAATACACTTCTTTTGTGGAAGGCATAGCTTTGGCTCCACTCCCAACACTCGTAATTTGGCTTGCAACTTGAGAAGAGAATTGGTGTGATTCTATCCTTAATGGTCAGCTTCCAATTGAAACAGTTTTTAACAAAAGATGAACTAACCAATTACAAGACAATATTCGCATAATATAGAAGAAAAATATATATTCTCAAACTTGTGTACATTTGATCCTCAGATCTCAGCATTAATGAAAAATAAATTCAGCTTTAACGCAATTTTAGCAGCCAGGATCACTAAATCCCAGTATATTATGTGCTATTGTCAGAAAAACACTTCTCTGTCAGCAAGAGTTGTATAAAAGATTCCCAAAAAGAAAGCAAACTCTCTACATGCATTCAGATAAAATTTGGTGGCCTTCCCCCAAAGGGGTTAGATCCACAAGTGAGGAATGAGGAGCTTATTACCATTGATCAAGGTTCAATTCCCACAAGGGCATCGGGCCCCTGAGGTTGCCATGGGGACACCCAGACGTAGTGGTTGAACATGTGAGGTTTGCATTTCACTCCCTGCACAGACATAAGTGGATCAAAGCCCACCCTCTTGTCATCCTTAAGACCGGACACTAACTGTTACATCTACAGGCATAATTTTAGGGTAAGGCATGTGCCAGGGGGGCGGATCATTTTAGATGCCAAAGGAAATCAGGAATTATGCTTTGCTTGGGGAATAGCGGTCACCGTATATAATGAGGCAAAGGCATTGGCACTAGATCAGGAGCAGTTCGATTGTGGAATCTGGAGCAACCAAGCCAGCCCCTGATCTGAGTATTTTAGCGCCATGGCTAGTCATTCCAATTGTTGTGTGCACTATGAAACCGCAGAGTTGAGAAGGGGTACAAGGAGATGCGAGCGCCATGTTTCAAAAGTCCACGATGCATTAGCTCTCTCAGTTTGAAAATGGGAAGCATGGAAGGAAGATTGGGAGTACAAGGCAGCTGTGGAAACAGATGTTTGAGATCGGCATATGATCTATCAGTACTTCTCATCAGTTGGAAGCACACAGGAGCAGAGAAAAAGAGTTCACAGCGTTCATGGAAAGTCGTAGCAAAAAGTATGAAACTTTGGAAGCAAAATATGATATTATGTCTGACTGGGTAGCGAAAATTGCTAGTGGTTCGCAGTCCTCAGCTCCTCCTCCCAATATTTCCATTGGTTCATACAGAAATCAAGCAACTTCGCTGAAAGAGGAGTCACAGAAATTCCAAGGCCTGGATGGAGACATGGAGATGGGGACCACTAATCAGATAACCAACCCTCAAGTTGGTATCAAACAAGAATCCCCTAGTAGGTATGATTTCATGTAATGTTTAGTATTTGTGATATTTTGCAAAACAGTTTTACAATTAGCACAGTTTATTAGGTGGTAAACAAGTTAAATTAATACGTATAGCTACAGGATAGCACGGCTAGCACAGTTGTTGGGTAGCCATTTTGAGTTTTTGGGACATCTTGAAGTTCTAAAGACAGACTTGCTCCTTTTCTTTGTATTAACTTGCTGTCCGGTATGGCTGCAGCGAATTTTTAATACAAAATATACCCATTTCTGTTAAACAAAAAAAATGGTGGCCTTCATTCTTAAGACCCTAACTAACCTGGCCTAGCAAATACATGACCGACATGCTTTCCATATAACCTATGTCCTCTTCCATTCTATTCTCTCTATTTTCTCTCAGCCTAAGTTTATTCTTGTATAAGTTTTACTTTTACACCTTAAACCTACCTTTGCCACTTCATCATATCTCTAAGTTGAATAAAACATGGAAATGTGACCCCTCTAAAATTTTGGAAACAAGGAAACCTAGTGTTTAAAAAATACAAAATATGTAAATATTTCAATATGCATGCATGTATGTATGTGTGTGTGTGTGTTTAAATAGCTCATTATCTATGTACATCAATGTAGATCCAAACCATTAGACATCAAATATGCAAAATTCATTCATGTATATAGCATGTAAGGGTGAAGATAAAAAAATTCCATGGAAATATAAGTTCGTCAATACATATAATTGAAGTTTTGAATGAAAATACATAAAGATTGAGGCTCTAAATGGCCTCTAGACTCTATAAATCATCATACTATAATCAAAAGAGTACATAGTTCATCTGAAATCTATCTCAGTGATTTGACTCGACTAAGTCCAGACATCTGAAGTTTGCTTTCTCTTGTTCTGAATACACACTGAAATTCTGGAAAAGCTGTTGAGTGTGCTGAAAGCTGAAAAATACCCCAATTTCTAGGTTCTCAATGTGAGGTCTAATGGGTCTGATTCCATCACTAAACATCTTGAAATGGAGATCCCACATTAACTTCTAATGTTAAAAGCTAGGTTAATGAAGGTAAAAGATTTTACAACAGTAATTGTCAACGTTAACTTCAAGAATTAAGATGAGAAGTTGATGATGATTCCAAAAAGGAGGACAATCTTGTTTGTATATGTGTTTTTCAGGGTTCTTCCCTGTTTAAGTACTTTTGTGGATCCAAGACATGCCTTGTTTGGGCCCAAACAAGCTCAAATT
>ML783963.1:120066-137131 GCA_009831015.1 Picea engelmannii | reverse complement strand
TCATCTCTAGTGTGTGACTATCTCCTTCATGGTAAGTCTTCAAGGTAAGTGTCTTGTTCATTGGTCAAATTCTTTATTTATCTTGAAGTTTAATATGTTTGAGATCTGTTCCAATCTCGTTTAAATCTGATGTATATCAGATTCTGTTCTACTTAGATGAATCTTTTATTTTCAGATCAGAAGTATCAGTTTGTGGTTTGACATGTATAAGATCTATATCAGCATTATAGTTTAGATCTAGATACTGATCTACATCTCCTTCAGTTTAGATCAGATGAATATTGGCAATTTATTGTTTCTCTGCTAAGTGTCAAGCAGTGTTGTTGTGTTTACTGTTCTAAAAATGAGACTTTGCTGTTATTCAAACTGAAAATTTAAAAAGGACTTTACTGTTCTGCATTACTTCTCTATTTCTAACACGACTCAAGACCATTTTCCGGTTGGTCTCATTTCTACATCAAATCTGGAGTTTTGTTGACACACAACAAGCAAAGTCCACAATCCTTACCTTGCTTACTACTCAAAGGCCTTCGCCTTGACCAAACCTATGAGATGGGTTCACTACTAGTTCTCAGAGGTCTCACATCTTCATCCATCAGTTGGTATTTTGATTAACCACTTCCCTTCGTTCAGGGACTCTTTGAATGCCCCTGGACATCTCCTGCAAAATAAGTACGAGACGAACAAGATCGTCATAGACAACATTTACAAAGAGTACATCCTTGTCACTTGGCTCGACTCACCAAGGAGGTTGATGGCCCTCTATGCAAAGCAGAGACAACCTTATTGTTCGACCTCCTTACATGCTACTCCACTAGATGCACATGCTCAAGATCCCTCTGGGCCAACCTTGAGTAGGTTCATATAGGCTTTGAGTGGAGACCGAACACCAAATTCCACAGGAGGACAAGATTTGCCAACTCTGCCACATGTAGGCCACAAAGACAAAGGAGCACTTTATTCTCCATTGCCCCATCTACTATGAGATACATGGACATTTCTATCATCTCTTCAAGGAATCTCAAATCTCCATCTTCATATTTTTCTTTTTCAAGTACTCAAACCAGTAGTGCATAGCCTTGTTTATGAGAGAGGCCCTTGGACTCCATTATCCCATGCTTTGGCTACCCTCTCAGCCAAACACTACTAAGACGATCACATCCTTCCTTTGTGCTCCCGACAAACAAGGGCACAAAGAGGCAGGCAAATAGCAACACCATGCCAGCAAGCTACAAATCTGTGAGACCCCATGCGGTCCTCTACCAACGATACCCTTACAGGGTTGTTGGCTCCCAATCCGAAACGACTCTTGCCTTTCTGGTAGGTAGTCCTTTAGCCATACCTCAAGAACAGCTTGCTTTCTTGAGACAACAGGACTCGTTTATGGGTACCTCCACTGAAAGCCACAAAAAATGTTTCTGTAGTTTCTCATTTGGAAGTCGCAATTTCTTATAAGCTCTCTCAAAAGAGCAGTAAAGCCTCAGTGGAGAGAAGTTAGACTCATTTTTCTTCATTGAGTTTCAAAATATTGCTTTCATTTTGCTTCATTGAGTTTCAAAATATTGTGCTTCACTGCGTCTTGCAGAAGAATGTCAGCTTCTTGCTAGTACCAGTTTGGGTACTTCTATGAAAAGTTGCCTTTTTCTTTTTTCTCTTTCTAGTTTAAGGCCAAGACTTTAGTGTTTCCCCAAAGACAACTGATTTACAATTACTTTTGCACTGTGCAGTAAGCTTGCTGCAAATCCTTTCTGGGGCAAATTGAATAATACCAACACCTTGATAGGTTCCATAATTCAGAATAAACATGAACTGGAATTTTCACTCTTTCAAGAGAACTTTTCCCTTTCATATGATGCACAAGCAAATCTTATTGCTTCTTTTCAATCACAAGACAAAATATTTGAAGCCTTGAAGCCCTTTCAAATGACACTTCATACATAGATTCCAACCAACCTCATAACAGAAACATTTATTTCTAGACATTGCACAGTATATAGTAGAGGGCATCTGCTATGGCATCACCAATCTTCTTCTCTAACATATTAAGTTTATCAAAAATGCTCAAGATAGTGAGTTTTATGTAGTATTATAAATGCCTCCCCCTTTCCTGATGTTTGTCCGGCATCAAAATTAATTTGCCTTTTCCAATTTCTGAGATTTTTCTGGTCCTGTCCAATAACCATGTTATTGTCCATGTAAGACTTTCCATGGTTGCAATTGTGGCAATAAAGGACCAATCATCCAGTTTTCCTAATTGACATTATCATCAACCTGGATTTATCAGCATCATAATAGCTCCACCCTTTTAAGAGAATCAGCCTATATAAGATCACCTGCTATTGCCTATAAAACCAGTAGTCTCTCTCAAAAAGAAAGCACCATATAAATTGATATATCAAGATAATTCTCTGGAAATTTTGCAAGAAATGGTGATCTCTGACCCAACAACTCTACCTCTAGCAGAATTCCTGCAGCCATCGTTTTGTGTAGGCATGGAACATACACAAATGTCTTGTTATATACAGTTTTATAAAGAAAAGCATTTGGCAATTCAGGAATATGCAGTCTCAGCAAAATTCAAGCCAAATATCACAGATATGACATAGATTGACTAGTGTCAAAGTTTCTGAGAAAATAATGTTTATCCTGTCAAAATACAGACCCAATCATATTTGGGCCACAAAAAAATATTTTTTCTTAACCCACAAAAACAACAATGTGAAGTATAGCTATCAATACACACTTCCTCTCATCTACTGACCGAAATTTTTATTATTATTCACAACCAAGGCTGTAAGCTATTGAGTTGAAATTTACTTCTTAAAGAACCTTGTTTCCTGCATTTAACCAAAATATTCTATAACCCATCTCGAATGAATTGAGAACATGCACCAAAGATAAGATAAGATCTCCACAAATGACCACAAATAAACCAATGGGGCTAGAGAATACTATCAGTTGACATCGAACTGTGGGAGAGTCTAGATCACTCCTAAATGCTAAAATGCTAACATAATAAACGATATAAATGACAACATGAAAGAAAAATGCATGATAAAATCTGAAAGGAAATTAAAATACTTGAGAGTTGGGGAACCACTACTCGGTGTTAGTGCAGGGAATAGAAGTAGATGCAGAGGGGGAAGAAGAGGACTCCCTCTCATTATCTATCACTGTGAAGGAGCCGATGCAAACCCTGATGACGTCCTCTGTAAAATGCCCAAGGCTAAGGGGGCTTGACTGGGTGACCCTGGGAGGAACTCCGGAGCAATCTGTCCAAGCTCCCTAATATCCAAGACCAAGGAGATTGCATCCCCTAAACTCGCAATGGAGGTCTGACTGCATCCAGCCTGGGGGACAGCCCTCCTTACAGAACAAAAATGCTAAAATGCTAACATAATAAAGGATATATATAACAGCACAAGGATAAAAGCTGAACGGCAATCAAAATCCTTTAGGAGGGGAACCACTAGTCAGTGCCACTGCTGGAAATAGAAGTAGATGTGGAGGGAGAAGAAGGGGCCTCCCTGTCATTATCGATCACTGTGAAGGAGTCCATGCAAAGCCTGATGTCCTCTGGAGAGGGCCTAAGGCTAAGGGGACTTGACTAGATGACCCTGGGAGGAACTCTGGAGCGATTCATCCAAGCTCCCCTAACATCCAAGGCCCAGAATTCTGCATCCCCTAATCTCACTAAGGAGGTCTGACAGCATCTGGCCCTGGGGGCAGACTTCCTGACAGAGCAAGTGTAACTCCGTCACCTCATAGATGTGAGATGTCTGCCAGCCAAGCCGGAGGAGAAGCAATGTCTCACAGATCTGACACCACCAACGTCCATGGCTGGAGAGCCCGCACAAATAAGCTCTTACTACAGTTGTACCATTAATTCTTCAGCGCAACAGCTGTGCCCTCTTACAACATCAAGGAACTGTGTTTCCAAAGTTTCCCTTCAAATTATGTTCAGAATGTCTTCTCAATTTAGTAATATAAATAAAAATCAGAAAGAATTTGAGGTGGAGGAAAGGCACTAATGGAGCCAAGAGGTGCTCTACATCAACCCTTGGAGGTTCTCCCAGTGTCTGAAACCCTAGAGGGGCAGAATTTCTCCCACTTACATGCTGGGAGGCAGAATGGAAAGAGAGCAGGAACTGTTCTTCTGTAGGACATTTGGGAGGAGTGTAGACAATTGGAATCCGTAGGGAGTGAAAGAATTTCTGAGTTTGAGGACAGACACTAATGGAGCAAATAGATGCTCTACCTCAACCCTTGGAGGTTCTCCCAGTGCCTGAAACCCTGGAGGGGCAAAATTGGGAGGCAGAATAGAAAGAGAGCAGGAACTATTCTTCTGGAGGACATATGGGGGGAAGTGTAGACAAATGGAATCCCTAGGAGGTGCACACCTCTGGAAGAGAGCAAGGTAGCTGATTTCCCCTTCTAGCAGTGACTTTGTGATGGTGTAATCTTTGTTTTCTCTGAAGAATTTTGGTTATCATCTTGGTCATCTTGTTCTGCTGCATTAGAGAGTCAAAGAGAGTGTCTCAATGCCCTCTTGCCAGGCTTATTTTGTGTTTACTTGAGACCAGTGTAATCTGTTTAGAATCTAGATCTATGCTGTAGGAGCGCTCACCCACCCCCACCCCCTCCCCTACTCCCGAAGTGCGCTTCCACATGTGTTTCCTGAATGATCCCATTCGGGAGTGATTTCAGGGAGAGCGATCCCGGGGGAGGAAAATCGCTCCCTGCCCAGATCGAGAGCGCTCAGGGAGCGATTGCTTCTTGAGCGCTCCCAGGCTTAAAAAAATGCTCCCCAAAACGCTCCCTCAAAATCGACGCGAGTGAGGCAAGATTAGGCGGTTTTTTTTTCGGGGGGGGGCGTGAGCGGGAACCAAGACAAGGTTCCATAAGGGAGGAAAAGGTATGGTTGTTGAAAAACTGATGCATGTAGGTAAATTTAAAAAATTTACAACATACAACCAACATACCAATACATCTGCATATATGAGGATCACTGAAAGTGAGACAATCACGGAGAGAACACAAGTATACCCTGGGAAACCCTCTTGGGGTAGAAAACCCAGCCAAAAATTCTCTTTAGATTCTTCAACAAAGTACAATACCAGTACAAGACTTTAGAGTAATTAGCTAGGACTCAGAGGGCTGAAACAATACCTCTGTTTCAGCACTTACAAACTTCACAAATAGTTGAACTAACACTTACAGTAACAGCTTGACAAAATCACCAAAAGATAACTGACTTTCCTTCTTGTTGTAGCAGAGTTATGGCAGCTTTAACACAGTAATTGTAGCAGCCTTATATCAGCAAGGAACAGCAGAAGACTTCAGCAAGAATAGAGTGTTTGTATCAGCAGTATACTTCAACAACTAGCTACCATATACCAGTAGAAGATTCCAGTAGATATCAATCATATATCAACAAATAGATGTCTTGCCTTAGTAGAAGACTCCAGCAAAACAAGGTATCTAAATGTTAAGTGAATGCCCCTTTTTATAGGTTGGTTTGGCTGCCCTAAGAAGCCCCCTATGAATGTATGACAGTTGTCATACCTGCCCTCCTTTGGCTGCCAAGAGTCACCTCCTAATGTTCCCAAGAGCCACCTCCTAATGCTCCCAAAGGTCACTTCCTTTGTCTCTTCTAGAGGCTGCCCTAAACTATTGTCTTAGGATTGTATGACAGTTGTAACTGTCATACCACCACCCTAAGCAGCCCCCCTAAGCTGGCCACTCCAACCGCCCTAAGCAGCCTCCCTAAGCTGGACTCTACAACCGCCCTAAGCAACCCTCTTAGAGGTGCTATGAGGTTGACACATGGCATATGGCTGTCTTGGCATAAGGTTGACACTTGTCATGTGTTTGATGCTTGACATAAAGTTAACACTATATCAAAACTTTATTTACATAATTAGTTACAATAGGAAAAATAGCTTCCAAAGCTATATAATTCAACACTCCCTCTTAGCAAGGAAGGTATTTTCCTAGTACCAACTGTTACATCCATTTGTCTTTACTTGGATATTGACTTGTTGATCCATGCAGAATCTATTCCTTAAGAGAAGTTTTGTATCCATAGCTAGCATTGGGATCAGTAGCATCTCTGGTGAGCACACTAATGTCATTACAGGATTTTTAATCACTCAATTCACCAAGAACTGTTTGTGCAGTTCACCAAGAAYCRTCCTACCAGCCATATGCTAGACGAAGCTATACGGTTCACCAAGTGCCAGTCCTTTTTCATACTRGATGAGTAATCTTAGAGCCAGTCCTTTTTCATACTGGATAAGAATAAAATAGAATAGCCCGCATCCTACTTGTAAATGACTTGCCCCCGCTACTGTCACCAGAATCCCATATGCAGCTCCTTACTCCCTCTTACGAGGGACCAGTCCAAGTTTGTCTCTGAAGTACTCAAACCTCACCTTTGACAGAGGTTTGGTTAGCACATCTGCAACCAGATCATTGGTAGCCACATAATGCAACTTCACTGCTCCCTTTTCTACCACATCACAGCTAAAATGATACTTGAATCCAATATGCATTGATTTGTCATGAAACACGGGGTTCACTGACAACTTTATGCAACTCTGATTGTCACAACAACTACTAGTAGCATCTAACTCAATATCAAATAATCCTGAAAGTAATTTCCATAGCCATACAGCTTCAGTACATGCTAAACATGTCGCCATATATTCTGCGTCAGTTGTACTAAGTGCAACACTGGTTTGCTTCCTACTACACCATGAGATCATACCTGATCCCAAACTAAAACAAAATCATGATGTACTCTTACGATCTGTGACAGTACCAGCCCAATCTGAATCAAAGTATCCCTGTAGTCTGAACTCACAATCTGCATCATACTTGATACCATACTCAATGGTACCTTTCAAGTGTCTCATCACATGTTTTGTTGCGATCAAATAAACATGTCTGGGTTCAACCATATACTGACTTAAAGTGTTCACAGAAAAACATATGTCTGGCCTTGTGTTCGTTAAATACATCAACGAACCAATCATTTGCCTATACATCATAGGTGTAGTCATGGATTTACAATCCATCATTCCAAATATCTTTAGAATTTCCATAGCATATTTTCCTTGACTAAGACAAATCTTACCTAGATTCTGCCACACTTTCAGACCTAGGAAATAGTGCATTTGACACAGATCTTTCATTTCGAATTCTGAAGCAAGCTTCTTCTTGCAATCAGTGATGAGTTTTTCATTTCTTGTTAGAAACAGCTTATCCACATACAATAGTAAGATCACATGATCATCATTCTCAATCTTATTGTATCCAGGGGCATATACTCTATATGCCTTTGATGTTTCGTTGTATCTGACAAATATACTCTTTAGATTCTTCAACAAAGTACAAAATACCAGTACAAGACTTTGGAGTAACTAGCTAGGACTCAAAGGGATGAAACAATACCTCTGTTTCAACACTTACAAACTTCACAAATAGTTGAACTAACACTTACAGTGACAGCTTGACAAAATCACCAAAAGATAATTGACTTTCCTTCTTGTTGTAGCAGATTTATGGAAGCTTTAATACAGTATTTGTAGCAACCTTATATAAGCAAGGAACAGCAAAAGACTTCAGCAAGAATAGAGTGCTTGTATCAGTATACTTCAACAACTAGCTGCCATATACCAACAGAAGGTTCCAGTAGATATCAGTCATATACCAGCAAAATAATTCAACAAATAGATGCCTTGCCTCAGCAAAAGACTCCAAGAAAACAAGGTATTTAAATGTTAAGTGAATGCCCCTTTTTATAGGTTGGTTTGGTTGCCCTAAGCAGCCCCCTATAAATGTATGACAGTTGTATAACAGTTATCATACCTGCCCTCCTTTGGCTGCCAAGAGTCACCTCCTAATGTTCCCAAGAGCCACCTCCTAAAGCTCCCAAGAGCCACCTCCTAATGCTCCCAAAGGTCACTTCCTTTGTCTCTTCTAGAGACTTCCCTAAACTGTTGTCTTAGGATTGTATGATAGTTGTATAACAGTGGTCATAGCACCACCCTAAGCAGCCCCCCTAAGCTAGCCACTCCAACCGCCCTAAGCAGCCTCCCTAAGCTAGCCACTACAATCGCCCTAAGCAGCGCTCTTAGAGGTGCTATGAGGTTGACACATGGAATATGGTTGTCTTGGCATAAGGTTGACACTTGTCATGTGTTTGATGCTTGACATAAAGTTAACACTATATCAAAACTTTATTTACATAATTAGTTACAATAGGAAAATAGCTTCCAAAGCTATATAATTCAACAATGGCTAGGGTTTATAAGGGATTAAAACACTCACTCACTCCATTTTTCTCTCATTCTATTTCTCATTTCACCAATTTCACTCATCTTTGCTAGCTGGGTTTGAGAGGGCTCTTGCTAGTTCTTGAGGGGATTGAAGGGAGATTGAGAGGAGATTGGAGAGCTTGGAAGGAATATTGAAGGCTGCCATAGGGAGATTGGAGAGCTTGGAAGAGAGATTGGAGAGCTTGGAAGGGAGATTGAAGGTTGTCATTTGTGAGAAATTAGAAGGGAGATTGAAGGCTACCATAGTCATATTCAACCACCATTGGAGAGCTAAAGAGATAGGCTCTTAAGCCCATTCTTGTTTCTTGTTTTATATTAAAAAAAAATCCATGTGTTGTAAACTAGTATATTATGTCGTGTTGAATATTTGAATATTTTCTTCTCCTACTCTTTCCTATTTCTCCTCCATCATTCTATTGCAGGTAGCAAGTTATTATAAAGGTTCAACAATCATGATGATGATGTCAATGTGGTATGTCATTTTTGTTCCATTTTTTAATATGATGGTGGTGGTGGGAATGTCCTCACGTCGAAATACCCATGATAGTGACGAAGAAATAGAAGTGTACAGCACATACCAAGGAGAGGAGGAAGGAATGGATGGGGATGAAGACAATAAAAATGATAGTGATGATCATGATCCCCAAAAATCCAAAGAGAAGTTCACACTTCTGTGGAAGTATGTCACAAGGCTTGGGGGAGGGAAAGGGGGTGGAACCACAAAATTTACATGCCACCATTGTCATAAAAAATACACAGGTTCCTATACCCGTGTGAGAAAGCATCTATGTGGGACTATGTATTGGTATGAAGGTAAGAGTATAGGAGTAAGATAAGATAAGATAAGATAATTTTATTAATGTCCAACGAATGACCACAAAAGTAGGTCAATGGGACTAAAGGATACATCCAGTGTGAGTACAATGTAGGAGTGCAAAAGCAGCTCCCATAAAATGAGAAAGATATAGAAAAGAAAACAGAAAGTACAGTCTAGGTAAATATCTAACTAGGCTAAGCCCTAGACCTAGTTAAAGCCAAAATAAAGTGTATAAAACAGTGTCACAAGTGCGGTGTTATAAAGTGAGTGTCCATAGTAGGGGTTGGACAACTCAAAACTAGTTGAGGGAGAGATATCTAAAACTATGAAAATCGAGCCAATGAGGTCAATGTATCTTGGATATGATGACCAATGGCAAGGGGGGCGACGGTGGTTGCACTGGCTCACTGTCGGATCCGCGAGTACCATAAAGGGATCTGGTTGTATGACATTAGGGGTGATGGAGGGGCGAGGAAGCTCAGTTCTCCTACCATTCGAGGTCAAAGGAAAGAACATCTGAATAGATCTATGACTGCTCTGTTGGGGCTGGGAGGCAATCCGACGAGCGAGAGGTGCCCTGCTCTGAAACCGTCTGGGGTTGAACCCACTGTCACTATGAGGATGTGTGGTCGAATGTATGGGCCTACACCTCTGAACCAGTGTCAAACATATCGATCGATCTCCCAAGAGGGGAGGCTAAGAGGAGACCCGAGGTCTCACCACTCTATGGTTTGAAGTACTCTGGAATCAAAACTTGTGTGAGCGTGCCACCAGAAGACATACTCCAATACCAAAGGGAAGAGGAGGCAGCACAAAACAAATCCAAAAGACTGTAACATACATAATATATATATAAATATTAGTAATAATAATAATAATAGTTAATTAAGGGACACATCACTTCATGAATAGTTGTTATAAGTGCCTTTAGGATTTGTATGTATATGACACTATCATTGTATCTTCAATCATCTCATATATCATTCATACTTTATCCAAATATATTTACTATCCTTAATGGATTATTGTGTACTATCCTATATGGCACTATCATTGTATCTTCAATCATCTCATATATCATTCATACTTTATCCAAATATATTTACTATCCTTAATGGATTATTGTGTACTATCCTATTTATATTGGATATTCGTTACTTTATCCATTTATATTTGTTCGTTACAGGGATTCAATCTGGTATGATCATATCCATAAACATGTGGTCTAAAGGTGGGATAATTTGAATGTTCCACTCCATGCCCTAGCATATGTCCTTACCCCAAAATATTATTCTTCATATTGGTTGGCCCAACCAACACTTGGGGGTGGGGTTAAGAGAAAACCACACACAGATCCAGAGGTGAAAAATGGATATATGCTTGCATTGGACAAGTTGGTACTGGATGAAAAGGAGTGTGCTCAAGTATGAAGCGAATTGAGCAAATACATTAGGAGTCTTTGGTAGCTTGCATGCAACCAAAGATCGAGACAGGTTGGGTTCTATCAAATGGTGGAACATGTATGGCTCCTCTACCACACATTTGCATAAATCGGCGGTGAAGGTGTTTTCTCAGGTGGTTAACACCTCTTCTACAGAGAGGTGTTGGAGCACCTATAGCTTCATCCACAGTGTAAAGAGAAACAGCGTGAATGCAAACCAGGAAGAAAGATTGGTTTATGTGCATTACACCTTGAGGTTGTTGTCCCATTATTGTGATACAACGGGGAATGTTTTTTCTAAAAGAGGTGTGACTTGGGACAACCAACCAGAGGAGACTAATTTGGAGGATGGAGCCACGGTTTTAGAGTGCTTGGAAGCAAAACTTTTGGGTGATCATGATGGTGATCATATTCCTAGAGGAGACATGCCACCCCCATTGACTAGCAGCGTTCCAAATGCATCAATTTTACCTTTATCTTCACAACATCCATTGTCACATTGGAGCCATTCAGCTACTGGTCGTGTTCCATGAACACTTCCACCTACTCCTACTCCTCTTCTTCGAACTCAAAGAGCACGGGAAAAGAAACTAGAAGTTTCTCGTGGCAAGAGGAAAACTTAGAGCATAGTACTTAGTACTTGCTAATATATACTAGATCTTTTTTTATTTTTCCTGTTTAGAAGCAGTCTCTAGAACTTAGTACTTTGTCTTGACTCTTTATTATGGCTTATTCTGTAAACAATGAAGTTATGAATATTACATGACAGTTTACCTTTGAAGTTTGAAATTTGAACTATTGACTGAATTTTACAACTCTTTGGTAATGAATATGATGCTCTAGAGTCTTTCATTTTGTGGCTGATGTTGTCTATTACAATCTATAGATGACAAATGTTTATGCTTGATGTTAAATGTGTACTAAATGGTTGATGCTTTAATGATCATCACTAATCCAATAGTTAAATGATCTTATATCTATGTTTTCATGTTTTTTTGCAACTGATTCGACATTCTGTGTGTTTTTTTTATATATATGCATCAAAATATATTAAAATATGTATTATATAAAAAACGCTCCCACTCCCGGATATGTTTTAAAATTGTGCTTCCCACTTCTGCTACCAACAGCCTTGATCTAGATAGCAGGCTGCAGGTGGAGCTGCATGCAACAGGTTATCAAGGTGTTGAAGCCTTTGAGGAGATATTAACTGTGTTTGAAGGACCAGTACTCAGCAAGGGATTGGAACTCGCATTAGTTTGCTCTGTAGCCACTTTCCTCTTCAACCTATGTCTTCTCAGGGTTGATCCGTGTTTCAGGTTGATCTAGAGGTCATGTCAAATGCATCAAAGTTGAGGTTCGAGCAGCAGAGTAGGCTGTTTTCTGTAGACAGCCTGAACTATGGCTTTCTAGTCATTTTCAAGTCTGTTATCTTTTCTATTGTGGCTTTATACAATGTGGCTTTCTTGTTTAGAATCCATAGCTTAAACCAGTGAGTGGATTTGATCACTTCCTTGTAAGAGGGTTATGTTGTATCATCCATGCCTTGCAGTCTCTTCTAGTTTCAGCAAAACCCGTGGCAAGTTTGATTCCTCCTCCATAAAATTTCTTGCAGCATGAAGTGCTTTTGAGGTTTAGGCTGCCAAATGTAGTCATTGGCTATGTTTAGCTAGAGGCCTGCCTGTTGCGAGCCATTTATAATTGTAAAATAACCTTGTATTCTACTGAGATCTCTAGATAGAAAGAAAGCTATTTTCAGTATAAAATATTAATGAAAACAAAGCTGTAAGCATGGGATGAAAATTTTCACATTTTAAGACAGCAGTGGAAGCACAGATTAGAGATGCAAGATACTTTGAACCAGACGAAGTCAAATCCCATCTATTCCTAAGCAAACATCAACTTGCTACCACTTTTATAACTCTGTCAAGCAACTTGTCTTTTAGGGGTTAGCTACAACTAATGCCCTCTAAATTGCCTGAATTGCACTAGTCTAGATTAACTAGCAAAGTTACAATATTAGCTTAATCTGAGAACAAAACAGTCCACTAACAATTCCAACAAAAGCTTATTTCCTTGCTACTAAAAATGGACCCACGTATACAACACTCCACAGAAAAAAGTGGCTTGACATCATAAAATTCCTAGTGAACAGATCCTTTAGGCTACAAAGATATTTTAATATTTCATATCGCAAAAGTTGGATTGCATTTTAACCTCTAATCTAATAAGTTGTACCAATAACAAATGCTACTTTTTAGCATGACATTCTTCTTTAGTTTCTATTCGTGACATCAAATTCCATGTTCATAGTTATAACTTATTATATATCAAGTTTAGTGCAACAGGTCAAGAATAAACAATCCAAATGTCCCAATAAAATATGGTCATGGTTATAGAGTTCAAGAAGGAACATAAGACTCAAAATATAAGAAAGGAACCTACTTGCACAGGAAGACTGGATGAAATGCAGTAATCTCATGCCCTCCTTTCAGAAGTGCCATTCTCTTCTCAATCTCTTCCCTATACTTCTCAGAAGACAGAACTTGACAAGGACCTTGGATAGAACCCACCAGGTTGTTGTCTCCATGATTTGATTCATAAACCTGAAGTCAAAAAATTCATCAACCCCTTCCAAAGTAGAAGCCTTCCCTGATACTGCATTGAAAGAGCTGTAATAATAATCTCTATACTTAACAAAAACAACTTTAAAAAAAAAAATCTACAACAATTTTAACCCTAGTTTTTCCCCAATCAAACTCCATCGAACTTGCCAAATCCTTTTAACTTCAGCAGCCATCCTTCAATCAGGAAAATGCCCCAGCCATAATGGGATGTGACTGGCAGTTGATGGGATAATGTACAGAATATATATACAGCATAAACATTCTTATACAAGGAAAATATTCAAATAAGAACTTAAAAGAACACAGCAGAGAATTAGAATATTTTATTCAAAGAGTGACTAAAGATTTTAACCATGTTCTCAGATACAATGATGGAAATGACAAGCCAAAAACTGGATGGAATAAAGGGTTTTCCAACAAATTTAGCAAAGACAGTTGGGATGGAACTGGCTGAAACATGCAAACAGTTTCTGAACAAACATTCAGGCTACACTCATAGGCTCCTCTTTGAATGAATCTACTGTCAGAGAATACATGGATCTTCACATAGGATAATTGTTACAGGCCATGACAGGAGGACAATTTGTGCTAGAGACAGGTAAAACGAATAAAACTATTGAGATTCTAAGGTAAATTGAAAATAACCTTACAACTCTTTTTCGCAGTTGACTTTGTAAAGATTGTCAGATGGCTTGCAGAGAAAACAACAAAGGTTGAACTGATGAGCATGTGTGTAGGTAAAGGTTCCAAAAAACCTCGGGATATGGTGCTCCCACTCCCACTCCGACAACATGGTGGTCTTTACTAGGAGATACATCTTGTTTCCGTGGTATAACACTTGTTAGAATGCACCCCACCTCATTGGCACACATGTTCATGTTGATTTAATCAATTGGTGACTATTGGGAGGTTGGACTATGGTTTTATTTGAGTATTAACCTTTGTGTACACATGATGAGGTTGATTTGACCATTTAATGGTTAAATCAATCCATTTTATTACCTTGGAGGTTCATAGCTTGAGTGCCCTACTTTACTTGGCAGTTGTTCACACTTAGAGGGGTTTATTCGAAGGAGATTTAAGGTTTTGATGGAGCACTCCTATCTTGCACACAACTTCCAAGGCTTACATAATTATTTTATTATTGGAGATGTTGGCACAATTCTCTAGGGTGCACTCTCTCTTGTGCATATGGTTTGGTGGGATTCGTTGATGGTATTGAGAAACAACACATGGTTTTGGCATAAGCATTGATGAGGTCTAACCACTTTGGCACTCCTTGTTAGGATGCACTTCATATGGAGAAATTTTATTATTTGATGGGTGGTTGAAGTAGTTACATGGCACAGATTTCTAAAACGCACCTCTCCTAGGTGCTCTCTCATCATGATTGCATAGATATTGCAGCAAATTGAGCTACAATTGTCATCTTTTGACCTTCATTGGAGAGCGCCCTCACCTCTTTGAGGTGGCAATTGTATTATTATATTTGAGGTGGTTATGGAGGATTTTATTGAGAGGCATGAGGCATACTTGGAGGGCCACACACGACACATTGCAAGTTCTTGCTTGGTCTTATTTCTATTATTGGAGCATATTTTTGGAGGACACACTTGTGGAGTGCTCAGCTTACTATTTTTGGGTTTGACCACTTCCTTTTTGTGGAGTGCTCCACCTACTTGGCACCTTGCACATTCATCCATAGAGTCGGTTGACTTGATATTCACACATGTAGATTGATTGCATGCATCTTGTGAACCACTTTCTATTTTTGGGTGGTTGTTATGGAGCATTCTCCTAAGAGGATTATTTTATTGATTTATCTCCCATGCACCTTGGAGGATGCACTTTGTGAGCTTTTCTAAGTGGAACCTTGAGCACATCCTCTAGGCTCAACATTATTTTATTATATTTTGCATGCATCCATTCTTGGAGGGCGAATTCTATGTGGACATTTTGCATGTTGACTTAATCATCATGCCTATTTTGGTAGTAAGCCCTCTCTTAGAGATCTCCATTGTATTATTCTTCCAATTTTTGGATGAGGGCAAGTTCTCCTTGAGAGGCTTGTGTCTACATATTTTGACATGGTCAACCATGGATTGAGGAAGGATCTGTAATACCCCAGTTTTGAATCCCCGGATTAAATAATGTGTTTTGTACATGTGATACTTAGGCTGGTGGGCCAATATGTTTAGGCCAGAGTGCCTTGGGAATGTAATACTTTGATCATTGCAAATAATAAAATACATCATTGGTTGCAGGACAGACAAGGACAGAGTTATAGGGGGCTATGATTCCACGAGAGGGGGCTAAAAGGGCTAAGACCTTAGATTATATTTATATTTACCCATCTTGTAATTTTAGGGGAAAGAAAGAAGTGGTTACATGAGTTTCTTGGGGAAGAGGCCATGTGGCTCTTGATTTCCAAGAAAATATATAAACCTCTCCTTTGAGTTGTGTTGACCACCTATTTCAACTAGGGGGTCAACTCCATGTGCAATGAAGTTATGTACCTAATGATGCAGCAAAGTTGAAGACTTTCTGGTTCTACAAGGCATTGTTGCCCCCAACACTTCTTTTTGTAAATGGAATTCCTACGTGGGATAATAATGTAATGGGTTTGCAAGGATCATATTTTAGGTTAGTTGCCTAGGAATTTATCATTAGGGAAGTCCTTTCATCGAGTGTTTTTATCCTCAAGTAATTTTTAATTACCCTTGATTTTTTCACTCACAATAATCCTCCAAAGTGGTGAAAGGCGTTCTAATGATCGAGCCCAATGGGTGACTAGGGTCTAGGAATATTGTAAATGACCATGCTAGACATCTCCTAGAGTCTTGCGGAATTCCATCGAGTCAAAGTATTTTTTATTTTTTTTTAAATTACCCAGTTAATGGTAATTTTAATTAATTTTGATGTAAAAATGTAAAAACTAGATCCTAGGGGATTTTGATAGGGGTGTGAGTACTCAAAAGAAATGGAATGAGACCCCCTACACCCCTGGACCAAGTTTCAACACAATTGGACAAGTTTTGCTAGGTCATTGTCCATGAGGAGTCTTAGACAGTCTTGAGTCAGCAATTTAATTACTTAATTTGGCTAAGTCAAAAATGCCAAAAATTGTAATATTAGCAAAAAGGTTAGAGAAACAGTGGGAGATGATGCCTAACCCTTTTCCTAAGTTAGAGAAACATTTTTCTAATTTAAATCAACCCCCCTCACCTAGCCACCACCTCACTTCACTCATCCCCCTAGGGAAGTTGCGCCCCCCTTGGTGAGGAACATGTCCAAACTCAAAAATTAAATAAAGTTGACCCCCCTAACCCCTAATGCGCCCTCCTAGTGTTCTAACATGATTATTGGGTGGTCAAAAAGGAGTTCCCCCTCACCCTCACTCAACCCTCGAACCCTAAAGCATACCAAAACCCTAAAAGTGCTCCCTCCTTGAGATCATGAGCTCTTTTGGGTGAGTGACACTTGGAGCTCATCCAAGAGGGGTCACTCTTGCCTCCCAGGTATAAAAGAATGCCTACCCCTCCCTCATTTCACATCTATTCTCAACGTACTGTTACTATACCCAAATCTCTCCCACTCTTCTCTCTCTCCCAATCTTGCTCTCTTTCATTTCTCAAGCTTGTAGCAAGTATTTGCTCAAGCTTGCTTCTAATAAAATAATCTTTCGAGGAAATCGTTGGCATTGGGAGTCTTCTTGGTGCTTGGATTGGATCTACTTTGGAGGTGACTTGTATTTTGGTTCTCTTTGAGTTTTTGCTTATAGATTTAGTGTAAGAGATCCAAGCAAAGTATTTTGTTTGGATAGATCTATGGTAGTATT
>ML783963.1:87185-103522 GCA_009831015.1 Picea engelmannii | reverse complement strand
CAGTCTTGCCACAGTAATGGCAAGTGATGGTCTTCAAGCTTTTGGTGGCATCCTCACCATTGCCTGGACCAGGTTTCCTTGTCCATTTGCCTTTGCCTTTAGCTTTGGCTGCAAAGGCCTACTCTGAACCCTCTGTCTCACTGCTGCTCCCAAACTGCTTCTTCCACCTGTCCTGCTGCAAGAGCTTATTGGATAGCTCTCCAAACTTCAGGTCAACGTCTGTAGCTGTGATGTTCAGGGTCTCAATGAATTGCTCATAGGACCCTAGCAAGTTGTTCAACGTGATCACCACCATGTCCTCTTCTGCCATATTCCGACCAATGGCCTCCAACTGCTCTCGGATGTCCTTGATCTTGAGTAAGTGCTCTTGGAGAGAGGCACCCTCACTCATCTTGATCGTGAACAACATATTCTTTAAAAAGAACGCTCGACCCTTATCTGAAATCTCATGAGTCTCTTTCAACTGTTTCCAGATCGTTGCAGCAGTCTTCCCATTCTGAAGCTCAGTTAGCATCTCATCTGTCACAGACAATTTGATCAACATCACGGCCTCTCTGTCTTGGCCATCAAACTTGTCCTGGTCTTTACTTGCAACCGTGGGACGAGGACTTGTGCCCAGAACAACATCTGACAGGCACCGATACGCAAAAATGGCCAACGTGCGTTGCTTCCAGGTATCGTAGTTCTTCCTAGAGAACTTCTAGTTGCCTTCCAACATGATGTTGGTCAATGTAGCCATAGATGATCGTAAAATACTGAACTTAGCAAATAAATAATGGCAAAATACCTGCAATCTGCCCTCAACCAGCTCCAAATCAACCAATTTCTCCTCAAATCTGCTAAAAAAATCAAGAAATTAGCAATAAAAAACACCAGATCTTCGAAGCTGGGTAAGAATAGGCCAATTTGTTCTCCAAACCGTCCAAATTGACAAAATTTGAGAGAAATTTCAGTTAAAACTCAGAAATTGCAGAGATTAGCAAAAAAAATGGCAGTTCGTGCAGACTGTACGGCTGATCCGTACGGTTTGGCTGCTAAATTAAATTTTTCGTATGCTGCAAATCAATTCCGTACGGATGAATTAATTCGTACAGCTCAATTAAATTTCCGGGCTGCAGAATTAAATTGCCATATAACAAAAAAAAGGTTGCTGTGTAAAAATCCGTACGGATTTTTCCGTGCAGTTTGATCTTCAGAAATCGACGGTTGTTGCTGCTAAAATCAATTCCGTACGATGTACGGTTGATTCTAATTTTTAAAAAATCCAGCCCCTAAAAAAAACTCGGCCCCGAAACCCTTAAAAAAAAAATTGAATTTGATTCCGTGAACCTGACTTTAAAACCGCAATTTTTTCCGAAAAAAAACTTGAAAAAAATTCAAACCTGGCTTTTAAAACCGAAAAGTCAAACGAACCTGGCTCCGAATGATCCGAAACCCTTTCAACTCCTTGAGTGTGCTACGCTGGCGATCCCTCGATCCGTCACTGACGGCAGCAGTCCCTAGGTCTTCACACGCTCCCAAACTCCGTGGCCCTAACCCTGCTCTGATACCATGTAACGGAAATCGAGCACACACAGAAACCAAGATAACTTGAATAAGGTTATCTGTCTTTATTCAATCTCATAAAATAAGAGAGCAAATAGCTTTCTTATATAGGTTACAATCAAGTAGAATCAAACCACTTTATGAATGTGGGATAAAGTGAAAATATAACCTAAAAGCAAATATCTGACCTAAAAGCAAATAAATTAACCTAAAGTCACTTTGACTTTATTAATGCCCAAGTCTAACTTCTAATTGACCATTATAAACTAATATTTAATTTAACAAAAGTTTAACTGGATAATACCAGAGATTCATAAAAGGATTCTCTAAGATTGTTCATCCTATCACTTCTTTACAAAAGAAGGGAATTAAATATGAAGGAACAAAAGAGTGTGAAGAGAATTTTAACCTACTGAAAGAATTGCTTACCAATACACCTATTTTAAAGATTGTTGACCCAAATAAAATCTTTGTGGTATGTACAGAGGCATGCAATGAAGGAATTGGTGGAGTCCTCACTCAGAATGGTTATGTCATCAGTTATCAGTCCAAGAAGCTTAAATAGCATGAGAGGAATTATGCCACGCGTGATTTGAAGTTTGCTTCCATAGTTGATGCAATGAAGATGTGGAGGCATTATCTCATGGGAAAAAGATTTGAATTAAGGACAGACCATAGTGGTCTAAAATATATTTTTGAACAACAAACTTTGAATGCCAGGCAGACAAGATGGCTAGAATTTTTAAGTGAAAATGACTTTGATATCAAGCATATCAAAGGAAAAGAAAATAGAGTTGTTAATGTACTCAGCAGAAGAGTCCATCTCATGCATGCTACAACCATTAGTATGCATCAGCCAGATTTGAAGAAGAGAATTTTAGATGATGTTGTTACAGACCAACATTACCTACAAGTAAAAGAAAGTTTACAGCAAGAAAATGTATAGCAGAGAATTCAAGAATATGAGATTAAGGAGTATGGATTACTTGTGCATAGGAACAAAATTTATGTTCCTAGTTCTGGTTAACTTAGGAATTTGGCATTAGAAGAAATGCATAAGATTCATATGTTGGACATCCCAGTTACCAAAAAACAATTGCAGCAGTAAGAAGCCAATTCTTTTGGCCAAGGATGAAGAAAGATGTTGTTGATTACATTGTCAAATGTATGGAGTGTCAGAGAGTGAAGACTGAGCATAGACACCCAGCGGGTTTGCCAAAGCCATTGCCAATTCCAGAGAGGAAATGGGAAGTAGTAACTATTGATTTTATCACTAGTTACCCAGGACAACAAAGCAACATGATTCAATCATAGTAGTTGTTGATAAATTGACAAAGGTTGCTCATTTTCCAGAGAGGAAATGGGAAGTAGTAACCATTGATTTTATCACTAGTTACCCAAGACAGCAAAGCAACATGATTCAATCATGGTAGTTGTTGATAAATTGACAAAGGTTGCTCATTTTGTTCCTGTGTAGATGACTCATACAACAGTTAATATTGCAGAAATTTATATGAAGGAAATTGCTAGGTTGCATGAGATACCTAAGACAATTGTCTCAGATAGAGATACTAAGTTTACTTCGAACTTTTGGAGAGGATTATTTAAAGGATTTGGTACAAATTTGAATTTTAGCACAGCATGTCATCCATAGTCAGATGGACAAACAAAAAGAGTCAACCAAGTAATTGAAGACATGTTAAGAATGTATGTGATGGATAAGCCATCTAAGTGGGAAGATTACTTGCATTTGGTTGAGTTTGCCTATAATAATGGATATCAAGCTTCAATGAAGATGAGTCCATTTGAAGCTTTGTATAGTAGGAAATGCAATACTCCAATGAGTTGGGAGAACCCAACAGATAGAGTAGTACTTGAGCAAAAATTGCTCAAGGATATAGAAGACCAAATGGTTCTAATTAAGAAGAATTTGAAGGCATAACAAGATAGACAGAAAATTTATGGAGATAAGAGCAAGACAGCTAGAGAATATAAAAGGAGGGCATGTGCTTTGGAGCCCAAGAAGAGTTCATTGAAGTTGGGTAGTTGTACAAAGCTAGCAGCCAAATTCTGTGGTCCATTTGATATATTGGACAAAATAGGGCCAGTTGCATACATGTTTGCATTGCCTGCTTCCATGAATGTGCATAATGTATTTCATGTCTCTTTGTTGAAAAAGTATGTACATAATCATAACCATGTTATTGATTGGAATTTGATTCAAGTGGAGCCAGAGGGAGACTTTCAGGTCCAATCAATGCGCATATTGGACAGAAAAGTCAAAATGCTCCGAAATCGAGTCATAGAACTAGAAAACATTCAGTGGACCTGCTACGGTCCTGAAGATGTTACTTGGGAGCATGAAGATGCCATGCAGGCAGAGTACCCGTGACTTTTTGAAGAATGTTGAAATTTTGATTTCCATTTTTGTATATGCACCAAGGACAGTGCCAAAATAAGGGGGAGGGGAATGTAATACCCCAGTTTTGAATCACTAGATTAAATAATGTATTTTGTACATATGATTAAATAATGTATTTTGTACATATGATACTTAGGCTGGTGCAACAGTATGTTTAGGCCAGAGTGCCTTGGGAATGTAATACTTTGATCATTGCAAATAATAAAATACATTACTAGCTGCAAGATGGACAAGGACAGAGTTATAGGGGGCTATGATTCCACGAGAGAAGGGGCTAAAGGGCTAAGACCTTATATTATATTTATATTTACCCATCCTGTAATTTTAGGGGAGAGAAAGAAGTGGTTACATGAGCTTCATGGGSAAGAGCCCATGTGGCTCTTGATTTCSAAGAAAATATATAAACTTCTCCTTTGAGTTGTTTTGGGGAGTTCGTTGGTTCATCCTCGTTCATTATTGTTCATTATCTGACCCTTCATTCTAGTTCTTGGGGGGGAACATGAGAACGRGTTGTAGAGRAATGAAGCCATTATTGATGGTTGTAGAAAKTTGTTGGTGTATTCCAACCATAGAGTAGTCCTTGTATGCTTGAGAGGCATTGGCATGAATTGGACTTGATCACAACTGCGAGTCCTAAGAGTCCCAGCATGGCAGCCCTTATTGCCTTACATCTTCATGCGGGCTCRCAGTTGTGATGTGGGYTGATTTGTGTCAATGGACTTGATCACAACTGCGAGTCCTAAGAGTCCCATATGCGGGCTGATTTGTGTCATGCATGGCAGCCCTTATTGCCTTACATCTTCATGCACTCGCCCTCTTTGATCCATGCTTCCTTGACTCCATTTGCCCAAGGTTTGATTATGCACTTGGATAGAGTAATGTGAGGATTTATCCCTCTTATTGCAATCGTTGTTGTGTTAACCTTGCATCTAATAAACGCAATTTGTTTAGATTAACATAACCTCACTTTCATAACAATGCTTAAGAATGGCACCCTTATACCTTTCAAGGTAATTTTCTGCTATAAATTTCAGCAAGCTAGAGCTGATTTGTGGCATGCATGGCAGCCCTTATTGCCTTACATCTTCATGCACTCGCCCTCTTTGATCCATGCTTTCTTGACTCCATTTGCCCAAGGTTTGATTATGCACTTGGTCTTGGTATTTTCCTTCATCTTTCATGGTCACACCATTCATTCTTCCACTTATACTACTACCACTCGTTTTGCTTAGGGTAACTCTTCAATAAAATCACCTTGTGCCTCCACTCTATAGCCTTAGCAATCCTATCCTTAGGGAAGCCCCTCTTGAGTTGGAGAAGAGCCAACCAAAAGTGAGGAAGAGCCATTGTGGTGACAATGGCTAGCCTCTCTGAACCTTTCTGAATTGAACAAGACTAGCCCCTTGATGCTTGGGACTTTAAATCATATGGGAGTGCTAAATTTTGTTGTAACAAGACCAAAGACCACGTCTGAACCCTAGGTTGTAGAGTGTGAACTTACATACAGATGAACAAAGTATTGTTCGAGAAACAAGTTATAATATCTAAACTCTTAAAACTGATGAACATGATTACATCACTATGCTATTTATATGGTACTTGTAGCCGGCAAGGCTTTAGTGCAGTGATTACTGTGTAAGTTGTTGAAAGATATTCAAGCATAGGTCATAAGGACCTAATGGAGGGATAAATGCAAAAGACACAGGGGCAAGCCTAGGTCATAAGGACCTCCCAAAGGCATGCCTACATAAGATCTTAGGATTCTAATTTGTACAAACCTAAGTGGATGAAAGTATGTAACCTATGTAAAGCTTTAATAGGTTCCTAATGCTGAAGAAATTTGTCTATATCCACCTTGCACTATGAAATTTAATTGGAAGAGGTAGAGACAAGGACTTGCTAGGCAATTAGTACTATGTTATAGTTGTGAATTGTTAGATTTGGTAGCTCGAAGGTACTTCTGCATTGGCGACGCCCAGCATGCGGAAGTGACCGAGCACATTTCTCCCTAGTGACTTTATTTTTTTAAGTGAATATGTCAGGCAGCCAAGATGGTTGGAATTTTTAAGTGAATATGACTTTGATATCAAGCATATCAAAGGAAAAGAAAATAGAGTTGTTAATGCGCTCAGCAGAAGAGTCCATCCCATGCATGCTACAACCATTAGTATGCATCAACCAGATTTAAAGAACAGAACTTTAGATGATGTTGTTACAGACCAACATTACCTACAAGTAAAAGAAAGTTTGCAGCAAGAAAATGTATAGCAGGGAATTCAAAAATATGAGATTAAGGAGGATGGATTACTTATGCATAAGAACAAAATTTATGTTCCTAGTCCTAGAGAACTTAGGAATTTGATATTAAAAGAAATGCATAATGTTCCATATGTTGGACATCCTGATTACTAGAAAACAATTGTAGTGGTAAGAAGCCAATTCTTTTGGCCTGGGATGAAGAAAGATGTCATTGATTACATTGTCAGATGTATGGAGTGTCAGAGAGTGAAGGCTGAGCATAGACACCCGGGTTTGCTACAGCCATTGCCAATTCCAGAGAGGAAATGGGAAGTAGTAACCATGATTTTATCACTAGTTGCCCAGGACAGCAAAGCAACATGATTCAATCATGATAGTGGTTGATAAATTGACAAAGGTTGCTATTTCGTTCCTATAAAGATGACTCATACAACAACTAATATTGCAGAAATTTATATGAAGGAAATTGCTAGGTTGCATGGGATACCTAAGACAATTGTCTCAAACAGAGATACTAAGTTTACTTCAAACTTTTGGAGAGGATTATTTAAAGGATTTGGTACAAATTTGAATTTTAGCACAGCATGCCATCCACGATCAAATGGACAGACAAAAAGAGTCAACCAAGTAATTGAAGACATGTTAAGAATGTATGTGATGGATAAGCCATCTAAGTGGGAAAATTACTTGCATTTGGTTGAGTTTGCCTATAATAATGGATATCAAGCTTCATTGAAGATGAGTCCATTTGAAGCTTTGTATGGTAGGAAATGCAATACTCCAGGGAGTTGGGACAACCCAACAAATAGAGTAGTACTTGGGAAATAATTGCTCAAGGATATGGAAGACCAGATGGTTATAATTAAGCAGAATTTGAAGGCAGCACAAGATAGATAGAAAAGTTATGTAGATAACAGCAGGACAGCTAGAGAATTTAAAGGAGGGCATGTGCTTTTGAAATTGAAGCCCAAGAAGAGTTCATTTAAGTTGGGCAGTTGTACAAATCTAGCAGTCAGATTTTGTGGTCCATTTGAGATATTGGACAGAATAGGGCCAGTTGCATACATGCTTGCATTGTCTGCTTCCATGAATGTGCATAATGTATTTCGTGTCTCATTGTTGAAAAAGTTTATACATGATACTAACCATGTTATTGGTTGGAATTTGATTCAAGTGGAGCCAGAGGGAGACTTTCAAGTCCAGTCGGTGCGCATATTGGACAGAAAAGTCAAAATGCTCCAAAATCGAGTCATAGAACTAGAAAATGTTCAATGGACCTGCTACGGTCCTGAAGATGCTACTTGGGAGCATGAAGATGTCATGCAGGGCGGAGTACCCGTGACTTTTTGAAGAATTTTGAAATTTTGATTTCTATTTTTGTATATGCACTAAGGACGGTGCCAAAATAAGGGGGAGGGGAATGGAATACCCCAGTTTTGAATCACCAGATTAAACAATGTATTTTGTACATATGATACTTATGTTGGTGCACCGATATGTTTAGGCCAGAGTGCCTTCGAAAAGTAATACTTTGATCATTGCAAATAATAAAATACATTACTGGTTGCAAGACGAACAAGGACAGAGTTATAGGGGGCTATGATTCCACGAGTGAGGGGGCTAAAGGGCTAAGACCTTATATTATATTTATATTTACCCATCTTGTAATTTTAGGGGAGAGAAAGAAGTGGTTACATGAGCTTCTTGGGGAAGAGGCCATGTGGCTCTTGATTTCCAAGAAATATATATAAACCTCTCCTTTGAGTTGTTTTGGGGGGTTCGTTGGTTCATCCTCGTTCATTGTTGTTCATTATCTAACCCTTCATTCTGGTTCTTGGAGGGAAACATGAGAACGAGTTGTTGAGGAATGAAGCCATTGTTGATGGTTGTAGAAAGTTGCTGGTGTATTCCAACCATAGAGTAATGCTTGTATGCTTGAGAGGCATTGGCATGAATCAGACTTGATCACAAGTGCGAGTCCTAAGAGTCCCAGAATGGCAGCCCTTATTGCCTTACATCTTCATGCGGGCTCGCAGTTGTGATGTGGGCTTATTTTTGTCAACGGACTTGATCACAAGTGCGAGTCCTAAGAGTCCCATATGCGGGTTGATTTGTGTCATGCATGGCAGCCCTTATTGCCTTACATCTTCATGCACTCGCCCTCTTTAATCCATGTTTCCGTGATTTCATTTGCCCAAGGTTTGATTATGCACTTGGATAGAGTAATGTGAGATTTATCCCTCTTATTGCAATTGTTGTTGTGTTAACCTTGGATCTAATAAACGCAATTTGTTTAGATTAACATAACCTCACTTTCATAACAATGCTTAAGAATGGCACCCTTATAGCCTTCCAAGGTAATTTTCTGCTATAAATTTCATCAAGCTAAAGCTTATTTGTGGCATGCATGGCAGCCCTTATTGTCTTACATCTTCATGCACTCACCCTCTTTGATCCATGCTTCCTTCAATCCATTTTCCCAAGGTTTGATTATGCACTTGGTCTTGGGATTTTCCTTCATCTTTCATGCTCACACCATTCATTCTTCCACTTATACTACTACCACTCATTTTGCTTAGGCTAACTCTAAAATATAATCACCTTGTGCCTCCACTCTATAGTCTTAGCAATCCTATCCTTAGGGAAGCCCCCCTTGAGTTGAAGAAGAGCCAACCAAAAGTGAGGAAGAGCTAGTGGTGACAGCGGGCAGCTTTTCTGAATTGAACAAGACTAGCCCCTTGATGCTTGGGACTTTACATCATATAGGGGTGCTAAATTTTGTTGTAACAAGACCAAAGACCACGTCTGGACCCTAGGTTGTAGAGTGTGAACTTACATACATATGAACAAAGTATTGTTGGAGAAACAAGTTATAATATCTAAACTCTTAAAACTAATGAACATGATTACATCTCTATGCTATTTATATGGTACCTATAGCTGGAAATATTCAAGCGTAGGTCATAAGGACCTGATGGAGGTATAAATGCAAAAGACCCAGGGGTAAGCCTAGGTCATAAGAACCTCTCAAATGCATGCCTACATATGATCTTAGGATTCTTATGTGTACAAACCTAAGTGGATGAAAGTATGTAACCTATGTAAAGCTTTAATAGGTTCCTAATGCTGAAGAAATTTGTCTATATCCACCTTGCACTATGAAATTTAATTGGAAGAGGTAGAGGCATGGACTTGCTAGGCAATTAGTACTATGTTACAATTGTAAATTGTTAGATTTGGTAGCTCGAAGGTACTTCTGCATTGGCGACGCCCAGCATGCGAAAGTGACCAAGCACATTTCTCCCTAGTGACTTTATGTTTTTAAAGTGACTTTATAAAGTGATTTTATAAAGTCAAGTTGAGTCTTTTATATTTTTAATGTGTAGAAGTGACTTTCGGAGGGTGTGGGTCACTTAAGTGATCTCAACGGACGATTAAGTCACAATCGTTGATCTCATGAGGGCAAGATTAGATCTTGACCGTCAATCTCATTGGAAGACCAAGGGTTAGGGTAGTTACACATTGGAAATGCATAAAGGCAGCTCTAGTGGAGAAGGGGTGTTGAGATTTGGGTACCTTGGAAAGTGGTCCCCTTGTGTTTGTGAGCCTCTAAACACAAGTGGGAAATATTTTTGTACTATATACCATGTACTTTATGTTTAATTTCACTTTGACTTAGGAGATTTAAGTCAAAAGTGAAATTTGGTCATTTTAGCCTAAAATAACTATCAATTCACTTTGTGGGTGAATTGAGGGACATAAAGAGAAACTATGGAAACTTAAGTAAAGTGGGTTTTGAGTTGAGATTCTTTTGAAGAGATCTCAACCATTGATTAGAGATGAGATGGGATGATCTAATCCACCCATATTTTAGATTTCCTCATGTTTCCTTAAGAGGGGCGCATAGGGCATGGAGAGGCTCATTCACTTGTATGTTCACCAAGAGAGTTTGGAGAAGGGCAAGAGGATGAGAATGGAAGCATTGGGAGAGGAGAGTTTGGAGAAGGGCAAGAGGATGAGAATGGAAGCATTGGGAGAGGAGAGCTTGGGCGCCTCTTTTCATGGAGGGCTCATGAAGGCTTAGGGCCCAATTTATTTGTGGTTGTTGTTCTTGCTTGGAGGAGGGCGCACTTGAGGAGGAGGGCACACCTATAGCAGGGAGGTCTTGCAGTGGTCAAATTGCTTTGAGGACAGTTTCAGTGGAGAGGCAGCGCACAAGAGCACATTGTGGTGCAAGGGTTTCTCCATCAGAGCTTCAGGGAGCAAGGGCGCTTCATTTCAGTGGATAGAGCAATATTTGAGGAGGGCACACCATGCTTGGGTGCATCTTTCACTCTTGGACTTGTGTTGCAGCTTGAGACAAGTTGTTATTGTATCAAKTTCATTTGTTTCATGTACTTATTGTATTCCACCTTCTATTCTCCACATATATATACTTCCATTCCAAACTGGTTTTCCCCGGGGGGGKTTTATCCAGGGTCATGTTGACCAAACATACTTGTGTTCATTTCATGCATGCTTAGAATTGTAAATCAGCATTTAGAGTTGTAAAAATCTAGAGGTAGTGTTATTTGTTTTGAGTATATTGCATGTGTTAACATTGAGATAATATAAAACACTTGCAAGGGCACCTCAAAAGGACACTTAACCATCAAAACTGTGAGCAGAAAGTACTTGACTTTTGCTGTCTTAAAACAGCATCAAAGGACAGTCACRAAGATTGAAACTTAGAGCCCAACAAGAGGTTAAAGACAGACCTGTTGGGAAGCCTCATAGTACCTCGAAAATCTACATGGTATCAGAGCATTATTTCAGCAATARAGATCTCTAGGTGTGTTACMTATTTTATGGTATGCATGTGCTAACATCTTGGTGACAAAAACTACATGCTAGAGCACCTAAAAGGCCTATGTAACCGTAACAAAACAGCTATGAAACAGCAGCAAACCCTTATAAAACAGTTTCCTGAACAGTTTGCTGTTATAAAACAGCAGCAAACCCTTGTTTGACAGTTGAAACTTAGAGCCAACTTGAGGTCAAAGACAGACCTAGTTGGCAGCTTGTTAGGACCTGGAAAATCTTCAAGGGGGGCACACACTTTGAGGAGAGTAGAGAGGGAAGGTGAAGAGTCACGCATCTCAAGAGAAATTGAGCTTAGAGGGAAAGAGTAGCATTCCAAAGAGAAAATAACAGCATTTAATTATGTCCGTACAGTAGCTAAAAGAAGGGCCGTACAGCAGTGATTGCTGGCTGTACAGCAAGAGGAAGGCACAGAAATCGAGGCTTTCTTTTAACAGCAGGTTGGCTCAATTTCCTAGGCAGTTTTGCTGGGTGAAATCTGTTCTGCAAGGTACATTACAGTGCAGTAACTTTCTGGCACGATTTCCAAGGCGTTTTGGTACTGTTGCTGACTGTACAGGGCCGTACAGGCCGTACAGCCAAGGCACATTTCCCAAGACTGAATTATGGCTCGGTTTTCAAGAAGAATATCTTGCTGGAGAGTGAGATAAGTACTGTGTTTGAATGCTGCTGTAAACTCTGATATTTTCCCTAGAAGCTCAATAAGAAACATCTCCTTGAACTGGTTTTCCCAAGTTGGGTTTTTCCAGGGGCAATGCCCAGAAATTACTAGTGTTATATGGAGTTATTTGTCTACTGTTCATTATTATTTCCACTTCTATTTTAGTTTCAGATCTCTGTCATTTAGTTTTTCTGCTCATAAAGTACAGTTCAGTGTTGAGTTTACTACTTTACTGTTGAAGCTTTATAGGAGGTTGAAATCTGTTTATGACTTAGTGTATATATGAGCTATAATTTCTACATGAATTTGGTTTCCAATCACAAAATCAGTCCTATGAGTTTCCAAATGACAATAATGGATACTACTTATGTCATGAATCATGGCAATCCTCACCCAGAGTATGTAAATATGTTCTCACAAATGTTTTAAAAGGCACTTGTTGAGATCTTATTTTACAGGTACCTGGATGCAGAATATTATACTAATGCAAGCTACAAGAAACCTGTAAAATCCTGGCAATGATGATGAATCAAACACAAAAACAAGATTTAAATTTTATACACCTGAAGATATCCAGAAACACATTAAATTTGCAGTGGCTTGCAGTGAAGAAATCAGTCAGAGCAGACGGATTATTTTCCTTAACAAATGATTTGCTAAAGCATAAGAAAAAGCAAGACTTTGTCTTGTTCACAATAAAAGCATTGAATTCTGAATGTGGAAAAGTACTCTTGAATCTTTCTGAAACAAAACTCTTAACATATAAGAGAAAATATTGTCTTCCAACAAGAACGAAGATGAAAGTGAATAAGCAGCATAATTTGGTTTTTGAAGACTAAATGTGATCATTGTGGTTAATTACAAAGAAGCTTGGATCCACTGGAATCCTAAAAGGTTGTTTTCAAACAGTAAAGGTGCTTTGATTCCTAAAGGGGTGTTTTAGTACACTATATGCCTCTGGAAAAATTTCCTGGATAGTAAACTGTTTTTCTTTCACATTTAAAACTACATTTTATAACTATGGATAAACAGAAAATACACAGCGGACTTCTGTCTAAATATTTAATCAATAAAGCATTTATGTTAATAATGATGGCATATTTCAGTCTATGATCTTTTGAATAAGGATGCCCAACTTTTGACTGCTGGCTGTAGATTTGTTTGTGCATGTCACAGAACTGTGCTGAAACAGGCAAGATGAAATTTATCTCCCGGATAAAGTGTGACTGGTCAGCAAGTTCATGTCGTGATTTAAGAACACGGGTTCATTGAAGAAACTGAGATATTGGTTCTGGGAATAATCTTATCACTTATAAACAAAAGGGTATTTGGACTAGCAGCAAAGACAGTCAGCTGCAACCCACAAGGTCATTACTACTAGTTCCATTCCAATGGAATGATGTCTACATATGTACAGGGACCTACTACCACCTGCAATATCCAGTATTACCACTTAAAGACAATCAGCTGCAACCCACAAGGTCATTACTACTAGTTCTATTGCAGTGAAGTGATGTCCACATATGTACAGGAACCTACCACCTGCAATATCCAGTACTACCACTTCAAAAACCAGGTATATTAGCCCTTGATCCCTGCTATCCATGTTCTGCAATTTGAAATGGAACATGAACAAAAAAATATTGTGCTATATCAGTTTAGCTGCAGATTTCATGGAACAAATTCAAACCAGGCCTATCTGAACATTTAATACGATAATACCTTCACAACAAAATGACTAACTACACCATAGAGTTCTGTCCCCACCCTTCCATCAAGCACAACACCATGTTCTTTTACCATCAACTTTCTTGTCAAATGGCTAATAATTCTTACTCAACAGAAAGATTCCAAGGGAAAGCGTCAATCTTCCAACAGCTGAAGTACTCAAATATCTAGTACAGCCATAAAAGCTACATTGAGTTTTTATTGCATTTCAGGAATTCCTCTTGTACGTGAATGGGAGTAGAGATATTTGCATCTAATATAGATATCTTTGTATCTAATATATTATATATTACGGTTGTCTGTTGGTGGATTTGAATCTTGTAAATCAGCTATTGGAATTTTACTAGCTAAGCTCATTGTATAACAGCAAACCAGATAAGTATTGTTCAGAGACTGACAGAATAGCAGGTCAAGGTAATATCAGGAGTGCCATCCTTGATTGCTAAGGAAGTCAGAAGGACAAGTTCTTTATTGAATCAATGAATCTGTATGAGAGGTGACTGGATATTAGTCTGGTTTTATGCATTTTAACATTAATTATATAGGGAAAATTCATCATGATTACAATAATTATGTTTGTTTGTTGTGTCCCTAAGCACAACATAGTATTTGATTAAATATAGTATTCAACTAATAATTAGGATATAGGATGTTTTGTGACTTGTCCCTAGATTATGGTGTTATGTTATATTTCAGGTGCCTCAAGTTATTTAAGTTGGCTTCTTGTGGTTTTTGCTATTAAAGGTGGGAAAACCCTAAAGAAGAGATCTTCTTACCATGTTAGATTTTTAATAAAACAGAGAGTTGCCATTGTATAACAGCTCCTATATATTAACGGATTTGCAAGTGCAGTCCACTTCTGGGTGAGCAGGTGCCCCCCTTTCCTTATTTTTTCGTTTATAGACTTGCATTTACTGTTGGGTTTTCTGTGCTATTTGGAATTTAGCAAGTGGTATTAGAGCTTCAGTTGGTTTCACTGCCGCTGCCGAAATGCCAAAGGGTGTTTATACAAGAAATAACTCAAAGTATGTAAGGAAGGATGAGCTGAAGGAATTATTTGTGGATTTCGCTGAGGCCATTAAAGTGGAATTGCAGGATTTAGGAAAGCGGCCAGCCGATTCAGATCCAGGATATTCAGATCATAGAGGCCCTATTTTTTAAGAAAACAAGGAGGATATAAAGTTATAAACCCTTGGGGCATTCCTGATGACAATCAACAGGCTGAAGGAGAAATAGAGGAAGAGGAAAAAGGAGCCTATTGTCCATCTTTTGACCTGGAAATGAAAATTTTGCAGTAACTTTGGGGCCATGGTAGAGGTTCATACATGGTGGAACAAACTCAGATTGGCTCTTCGGGTGCAGAAGATTCGACCCTAGGAAGACAAACTGAATGTGGCTCTGCAATATTTGGATGGTGCTGCCCACACTTGGGGAGAATAGTGGGTTTTTGCAAAACCTAGGTATAGCTTGGGAGATTTTGCAGAAGCACTGACAAAAAGGGCAGATCATAACAAGGAAAAGTCATATGATACTCACTCATGCATTTTTTCCAGAGGGACATGATGGTGGAGGAATTCATAGAAAGAATTCAAGTCTTGGAGTCACTGTGGCAAACCCCTATTGTAAATGTTCTCAACCATGGAGCAGGGGTCATGTACATAATACAAAGAAATTTCACATGGCCGAAGATGCATATCCATCAGAGCTAGAATAGGAATCCAATAACAGCATTCATGTAATGGACAGAAAGCTGGAATTCTGTAACAGCAGTGACATTCTTCTCATTAACACCAAAAGAAATATTACAAAACAGAACAGCTTCTCTCAAGCACACACTAGCAAACTCAATCACTGAACTACTCAACCTAGTAAGCCCCCGCTCCTTTATAGAATAGAAACAGGAAGAGGATTACAACTGACTAATAATAGCCTCAAATGGAGCACTCCATATCCCAAGGAACTCACCTAGTGGAGAGCCCAACCTATGCTAAACATAGCACCAAATCAATGAGTCTTTATGAAAGTAATAATGTGCCACTTATACAAAGAATCTCTCTTCAAGGAATGCACCTTACTTAGCAGTTGTAAGTCCTGTCAAAAATGCATCATAAGTGTAAGGGAATCTTTCTCAAAATAGAGTGCCTTACATGTGTTAGGGAATCTGTCATAGGTGTAAAAGAATCTCTTACAAGTGCCAAATACAGAAAGTGAAACTCCCTCTCATAAAAAGAGGAATATTCCCCTAGAATAGTGTGCTCAACCATGAGGGGAGCAAGTCAAAGGAACAAGGAAAAGCTTAACAAGGTATACCTGTACAATCTATGACATTTTGCTAGTTTGGACCATACTTACAAAGTTCAAGTTTGAATTCAAATTTGGTATAACACAGAATTGGGAAAATTTCAGGAGTACAAATCTTAAATACTATGCAAATGCCAAAAGTACAAGCAAGTACCAGCTGCAGCCGAACTCATTTATGTCATTAAGGAGGACTTATATGCATCGATAATAAAACAAGTACAAGCCAATAGTGGCTTCCTTTTTAATTTTTACAACTTAAGCATGACAATGTTGTCCGTTGAACTCATTCATGCTGGGAACCACAACAAACCCCTCCTGGGACAAGAATCTCATTAGTAAGAATGGAATGCATCATCTTCCTTCCCATAGCCCCAGCTTCCATGAGCGGATGGATGGGGGAGAGTAGCTGACAATTCTAGCCCCCAAAATGGTCAGGCAATTATATGATGATACAAGAATCCATTTACCGTTAGAATCTGGTGAAACTTATCGTGCCCTGCATATGAAAGAGAGATTGAGAAATTTTAAGTTTTCTAGGAAGCTCAAAATGCCAATCCATTT
>ML783963.1:68734-79807 GCA_009831015.1 Picea engelmannii | reverse complement strand
TCTTATCGCAAAAAAAGCAATAATTCTGTTTGTGCATGTATAAAACATGTCCCTCTAAAAGAGTTCAATGTGGAATTTTAATTATGTCAAGCTGAATTATGCATTTGATGAATTGTGTTACACAACCAATCAGAAAACTGTACAAAATTATTTTTCATTCAATTCTGACTTTAAGAATATTAAAATGACTTAATCAAATAAGGTAATGAGAGCTAGTCTTTGCATTGCAGTACCTGGAAAATTACTCCTAAGATGCAAGCTTGAAAGGAAGCTGCAAAATTTGCTATTGCTAAGAATTCAGGTATACATAAACAGATATGCACCTTAGAAATAAACAATGTCGGGTTGATCTGAACTAGAAAAAGAATAAAATAATTTGGAACAATCTCAACATCAAATTTTTCAAGAAACAAAGTGTTGTATTTAGTTAGGGAACAAAGATTAAAAAAGCAAAGGAGATTTTTTGAGGGAGAACTGAAGTATATGGCAAAAGCTACATCAGAGCAAAGTTATGCTTTTAATACATCATTGTGTTTACATAGGAAGAGAAAACTACTGCAAGATGGATCCCTTGCAAAAAAAGGTATGCTAATTGCTTATTCATTCAGGTAACAGAAACCTAAACCAAAAGCAGGAACAAGCTCAACATACTGCTCGCATACTGTTATTCTTTCTTGAAAATATTGCATCAACACATTTCCCACATAAATGAAAAAGCAACTAAAATCGAACCTCATCTTTTTCTGCTGGTGTAGGACGGTGCACCACTTGTGGGATATCATTGGGATAATAACACCAGTTGACCCGCGCCCACTTTGACCCAGTATCATCATCCTCCCACAAAATCTGAAAAGTACAGAAAATCAGAGATGTGCAAGGTCACAGCTTGGTAAAACAAATTCTAAGAAACAGCAAAAAAAAAGTATTCACCCAAACATGCAAATTATAGAAATTGATTGCACAGAGGCTGCTTGTCAATAATGCATTTCAGATGCTGAATTGCAAAAATGGAAAGAAAACAAGTAAAACATGCAAATTATGGGAATTGATTTCACAGAGGCTGCTTGTCAATAATGCATCTCAGATTTTAAACATTCACATTTCAAATGACAACTCCATGTGAAAGAAATAGATAAAAAGCTATTTAAATTTTAAACAGAGTAAGACAAAAGCTACCAAAGCAGTAAAAGACAATAAAGAAATTATAGACCTAGTTGGGGAGAAATGGGACATTAACATCTTCAGGCTAGAAGGGGAGGGAACTTAAAGCATCTACAGCATATGTTTATATATCGGTGTGGAGTACGTAATAGCACAAATAAATTCATTTGTGTATATCAACAGGCCAAATTAGATGAATAAAAAACATAAAAACTGCCCAAAGGCTCTCAAGCATGATATACAATAACTACACCCGGTGTCTTAGCATAGGTATGTCATTTTGACCAAGAAAAGTGTGTCCAAGACTAATCATATGCATCAAGCATCTAGCTACATGTTAACAGGTTAAATCCAACAATGAGGGTTCTTCGAGAACATATCTTATAAGGCCTTGTGTATGCCCTTGTTCTCTATTGTCAGTGATTACAAAGCCACCCAGGAAAAATTGGGATACATACAAACAGATGTTGAACTGGGGGTTTGATTATTATGAAGCAAATATATTGAGCTCTCAGSTTTCACGTCCTCCATATCAAGGTCAATGTAACTACTATGGCAGCAGAAAGAGACGTTGCTCTACGACTCTAGCATTCRATTAACTCAGTTCAGTCTTGCACTTTAAAGATCCAGATACAAGAATTACTGCACATGCAACAAGATAAATGATGTAATATAAACTTTAATACTACACATAATAAAATAGAGAAAACTAAAGCATTAGATAATACGTAACTTATTTTATGATTACTGAAGATTCAATGAGAAAAAGCCAAAACATAATATGTCTTAATGTCAAAATATATGTTTGTTTTCTCCAGTTTGRTTTMTGTTTTCACACATTCTGCTTTAATAATCYRTGTCAGTGTGTAGATTAGTATTACTATTTGTTAGGTTACKCCTTGTGCTCTGTCCTTTTAATGAYTGAAGAGGAATGCAAGATTCATTAGATTGTTCATTCCTTGAGAAATTGATTGGGAATCATGTTTGAATGCAAAACCCAGTTTTAATACCCTTCTAGGCAAGTGCAAGAACCCGCCTGAGTCATACAATGTTTATCAATCCCCTATCAYGGTAGTGCTGCCTCACAAAATGTATCTTCTTTTAGTGTTTAAGAGGATTATCTACTGATCCAAATTACAAAAATAATGTTTTGGCATCCATGTACTCGGATGAGCTGCCACCCAACCCAGGTAGGAAGAAGGCTAACAGCCCAAATTCTTCCTACTGCAAAGCTGCACTTCGAGAAAGGAGAAACACTTCTAGACATCATACAAAATCAGTGGGGATAAAGTATCATGCATTCGACAATTTTGTCATGCTTATAAAAAATTAGTGGGCAAAGAACTTCTTGAGTCTTTTCTAAAACATTGTCCCTAATCTCATAATAATCAAACAAGTGTGAGAGTGTTATCCCCTTGCCTGATTCTCTAGTCAGCATATGCAACAAATTTGAAGCTCTCTACAAATAAATTGTTTAGTCTTCCAGAGGTTGAGGACAGGACAGCGAACTTTGAATTGTCCAAATAGGAATGTCAAACCATGCAGCATGCAAATATGGAAATATTCAGAAGTTTAATAACATTATCTATTACTTGAATGAAATAGTTGAAGTAAAATACTAGCAATGGGAGAGGGGATCAATAGGGGAGATAGAACTGAACTAAACATATACCATGTACAACTCGTATATGGTGACCTCAATAGGGGATCAAAAATCCAAAGAACCAAATAAAAGATAGAAAATCAATAGACATCCCAGTCATATAAAACAAAATAGTAACCACCATATAAGAGAAAGTAAATTGTTGGGACTGGATTGGTTCCAATATGCAATTTACATGTCTTGTGCAGAGAAAATAGCAATTTAGAATTATTTATTTTCTACATAGCCATATCTCCTTGCCTCAAATTCAATGCAAGTAATATGCAATCAGAAATATAGTCTCAACTGGAGAGGATCTGCTCTAGACTGCCTGCACAATACGTTTGAGGAATGGTGTGCTCGTTGCGGAAGATCAATGAGAACACAAGGTTCCCAAGACTTCCAATCTAAGCCTGGTTCAGTGGGTAAGCTCAGCCATATCTCCTTGCCTCAAATTCAATGCAATCAGAAATATAGTCTCAACTGGAGAGGATCTGCTCTAGACTGCATGCACAATACGTTTGAGGAATGGTGTGCTTGTTGTGGAAGATCCATGGGAACACAAGGTTCCCGAGACTTCCAATCTGAGCTTGGTTCACTGGGTAAGCTCAGCCCCCAGATCTAAAAGTTTTGATTGAAAGCACTGCCTCTACAACAGTTGGAAAAACGCATGCCCTTCACTAAACTCAAACTAAATGGGCACATGACAAAAATGGAACCAAAGAATTCTAGACTCAAGTAGGTATAAGATGAACTTGAGTACCATCAAAATACATACCCTTACCAGAAGTAACCTTTGTAATATAATCCTCTAAAGTTTAAACAATGATGTGGCAACCTTGAATCGCATCAATGGTATATGTAAACCACCAAAGAACTTATATTTAAAACAATCGGTATCAGAAAAAATTCAATGTGTCAGAAAGATTCTCGTGTGTCCAATTACTCTTTGTATTTAACATACTTCTGTAATTTTATGTATGGGAAAGCAAAAGGATTAAAATTTTATATAAAAACAGATTCAGTTTAACTAATTTTAATCTGGAAAGCAATTGGGGGCAAGAATTATTTCTTCTAGGATTCTGGGCAAGGTTTTCAAAATTATTACAACATTGTAAACAAGGCCAAATGTTACCCTGACCTGAAGAATTTTGAGGTTCCTATAGGCTGCCCAACAGTCCTGTCTTGTGACCTCTTGTTGGGCAGTAAGTTCAAGGCTTTTCAAACTGTTTTCATGCTGTTTTTAGGACAGCAAACAGGTCTGATATTTCTGCCCACTGAAACTGCCCCCTTAGGAAGTGATTGGCTGCCCCTTTGTAGATGTTGTTTTAAGGATTTAATTAAGAGGTTTTGCTGTCCAAATTAGCACACATAAAAATCCACAAAAACAGTAAGGATCTTTAACACCTACAGCTGATAAGTAAATAAGCAAACCATGACAAATGAACACAAGTGTTTTTGGTCAACATGACCCTGGAAAAAACCCCATGGGGAAAACTAGTTGGAAGAGAAATTTTATTATGAAGATCTCATGCAAAATAGCAATAAGGAAATACACAAGAAGAACCTGATACATATGCTAGCTCCTCTCTCAAGCTTAGTAATGGAGTTCCTCTAGAAGTTTGCGCCTCCCTTGAAGAAATGCACCCCTCTTTCCTTGTGCCTGCTAGCCTTTGAAGAATACGCCCTTTGCCTTGGTGCGCCCCCTCAAACTTGCTTTGCCTTGCCTTTGCCTTGCCTTGGAGTTTGCCCCCAAACTTAGCGCGCCTCCTCTCCTTGGCTTGGTGCGCCCCTCCTCTAGCAAGTGTGCCTCCCCTCCTTGGATGCACCCTTCCTCAAGCAAGTGCGCCTCCTCACCTTGGATGCACCCTTCCTTGTTGCTTGCGCCCTCTCTTCTCAAGAAGGCGTCCTCAAGCTCTCATGCACCCCTCTCCTCTCAAGAGTGTGCCCTACTTCTTCTCCAAGCTTTTCTCTCTTCTCTCTTCACTCTAAACTCCAAGTGAATAAGTGAATCTCTCTTTTTCCCTTTTGCCTCCTTTAGCCTCATCCTTAGGCTAACCTAGAAAACCAATGGCCAAGAATAGATCTTAGGCCAAACCTCCAATCATTGGTTGAGATTAAATCTCAAACATGATTTAAGTCTCCTAAGTCACTTTTCCTTCATTAATGACATTATAAAATCAAAGTGACTTTATAATTTAAAGTGCGTTGTCATTAGTGATGTTATAAAGTCAAAGTGACTTTATAACATAAAGTAAAGTGGTGAGGACCAAATATTTCCCCCTTTGTGTTTAGTGACTCACAAACACAAGGGGACAACTTTCCAAGGTACCCAAATCTCAACACTCCCTCTTACCGAGGAAAGTGTCGCTCACCACTCTCAACTTGTCCCTGAAGTGGACATTCTTGCCGCTTGGCAAGGACTCGATGAGAATGTATGCAACCTGCTCATCAAAAGTGTGCTCAAAATTTGATCTACTCGTCACCATAGCCAAGTGGGACCCAAACCTTTCTGGTACTCTGCTCTCTCTCAACAACCTCTGAGGCTCTCCAACATACTCCTTGGCTTCCTTCAGGGTCTCCTGAAACCATCTCGGTTTCTTCTTCCTTGACATAACCTCTCGTGGAGTAGTCTCCTCATGCCCCTGAGTCTCATTCACAGATCTCTACAAAGTAGTCTGTGACCCTGAAGCACCTCTACATCAACTGTCTGTATACTCAGCAACTGTGAACCTCAAACTGTCACGGGTGGACCAGTCACCCCTGAACTAGGTGTACTCGACACTTGAGGCTATGTCCCTTGCGATGCATCACTCTCTATCTGTGGGACCTCCTCAACTCTATCTCTCAACTCAAGAGATCTCCCTAAAGCTCTATCCTCCTCAAATCTAACATCTCACCTCACCACCACTCTCCTCTGTGTTGAAAGGTAGATCCAGTAGGCCATAGAGACCTCTGAGTATCCAACTAGAATCCCCTTCTCTGTTGTGGGATCTAGCTTTGACCTCTTCTCTTAGGGGACATGAGAGAACGTCAAGCACCCAAATATGCGTAGGTGCTCAACAACAGGCCTACTCCCAGTGAAGGCCTCCTAAGGAGTCTTCCTCCCCAAAGCTCTATGGGGACTCATGTTCTGCAGATATAATATAGTACTACAAGCCTCTACCCATAAGTAGAATGGCAATGCCTGATCATGCAGCATCAATCTCGTTGTACCAACTATGGCCATGTTCTTCCTCTCTACAACCCCATCCTGTTGCGGGTTGTAAGGAAAATTCAATTGCCTTCTGATACCCTGCTAGGTACAGAAATCTACAAACTCCGTGGAGGTATAAACACCTCCATTGTCCGACCACAAACCTTGATCTTCTTTCCTGTCTGGTTCTCCACAAGAGCTTTGAACTCTTGGAACCTCTTAACGACCTCACTCTTGGTCTTCAAGAAATAGATCCAAGTCTTCCTGGAGTGATCATCAATGAAAGTAACTTAATACTCACAACCACCCAAGGAAACTCATGACATGGGCCCACACACATCTCTATGTATCAAGTCTAGTACCCCAACTGATCTACTATCACTGTTGGGAAAGAAAGTCTTGGTGAACTTCCCAAGAGCACACCCTCTACATACCTCCTGATGCTCAATGTTGAGCTGTGGCAAACCTGTCACAATCTCTCTCGGCGATCTTAGAGCTCCATGATGCAAATGAGCCATCCTCCAATGCCATAGCTCACACAATTGATTGTTGTTGCTGCTACTCGCCAAAGCATGCAAAGGTTGAAAAAGCAATCTACACAGGTTCCCCTCTCATGTCCCAATCACTCTGCCAGAAGTGATACTAGACCCCTTAGGGTGAATGAGGACCATTGTCCCTTTGAAGGACACCTCAAACCCCCTATCCTGGATGGAGGAAACCGAAATGAGATTCTTCTTCAACCTCGAGACATACAATACATCCCTGAACACTAAGGGTGACATCAACTACCTCTGAAAGGAAATTGTGCCATGCACGACCGCACTGACTATGGTGTCATCTCCAAGCACTATCTGCAACTTATCTCTATATCTCTGAGATCAGTTAAGTGCTCTCTCCAAGCACTATCTGCAACTTATCTCTATATCTCTGAGATAAGTGCTCTCTCCAAGCACTATCTGCAACTTATCTCTATATCTCTGAGATAAGTGCTCTCTCGCACCTGACATGTGACTCGATGCTCTACTTTCAATGTACCAGACGTTGGATGGTGACTCAATTATCGAACAACAAACTATCAAGGAACACTCCCTCTCAAATTGAGAGACAAACTCGTCCTCCTCTACTGTCGCTGCAATACCACCCTGCTTCTTCTTCTTCCTATTAGACATTGTCCAGCATAGTGCTCCAACTGGTTACAAGCAAAGCATTTCACTTTGCTCATATCCTTCTGCTACTCACCTCCTCTCTCTTGTTGTTGCTTGGCCCCACCCTTGGGCCCATGCTTGGTCTTCTTCTTGCCCTTTGCCAAAAGAGCAAGATCACCATCCCCACCATACTGCTAACTAAAATATTCGGAGCCAACTCTAAGCTCCTCCCGCACAAAGTCATCCCAGAGCCTCTCCCAACTAGGCATATGCTCTCTCGCCACGATGCCTAGTACAAAAATCTCCCAAGATTTGGAAAATCCATTTAAGGCTGTCCTCACCAACTCCGAGGGATCTACTATCTCGCCAACCGCTGCCAACTCATCACGAATCTGAGAAAATCTCGTGAGGAATGAGATAACTAAATCTGTCTTCGTCATCTTCGTGCCCATTAACTTCTCCTAGAGCACCATCTTTCGGTATTGGTTAGGACTCTGGTAAAGACCACATGATGACTGTCGCATCTGAAATGCAAACTCTTTACCAGAAATGTGAGGAATGATATGGTCCTTGACCGCATCAAGGATAGTCCTCTTGGCCTGATGTTCCTCTTCTGGAACTCAATCATGAGCACTGCATCTGTAGGAGGTACTACGGGATTCTCCACAATATCCCATAGCTCAAGTTCCTCCAAGATCAAGACTATCCTAGCCTTCCACGGAGACCAACTACCAACCCCTGCTAGCCTATCCTCCACCCTCAAACCTGCCACCAACATGGCTGCCATCTGATGCTAAAAATCGATGCTACTCTGAGCAAACAAAATTGATGCTAATTGTTGTGAGGTGAAGAAGAAATCTGCCTCCAACACACAAGTATGAAAATGAAGTTTCCAAACAAGTGAAAAAATCTGCCAACTGTTTGCCACTATATCAGCCAACTCATGTGCCCTTAGGCTCTGATACCATGAAGAATTTTGAGGTTCCTATAGGCTGCCCAATAGGCATGTCTTGTGACCTCTTGTTGGGCACTAAGTTCAAGGCTTTTCAAACTGCTTTCTTGCTGTTTTTAGGACAGCAAACAAGTCTGATATTTCTGCCCACTGAAACTGCCCCTTAGGAAGTGATTGGCTGCCCCTTTGTAGATGTTGTTTTAAGGATTTAATTAAGAGGTTTTGCTGTCCAAATTAGCACACATAAAACTCCACAAAAGCAGTAAGGATCTTTAACACCTACAGCTGATAAGTAAATAAGCAAACCATGACAAATGAACACAAGTGTTTTTGGTCAACATGACCCTGGAAAAACCCCCATAGGGAAAACTATGGAAAGAGAAATTTTATTTTGCACTTCACACAAGTGTGCCCCTCCTCTAGCAAATGTGCCTCCCCTCCTTGGATGCGCTCTTCCTCAAGAAAGTGCGCCTCCTCACATTGGATGTGCCCTTCCTTGTTGCTTGCGCCCTCTCCTCTCAAGAAGGCCCCCTCAAGCTCTCATGCACCCCTCTCGTCTCAAGACTGCGCCCTACTTCTTCTCCAAAGCTTTTCTCTCTTCTCCTCTCTTCACTCTAAACTCCAAGTGAATAAGTGAATCCCTTTTTTGCCCTTTTGCCTCCTTTAGCCTCATCCTTAGGGTAACCTAGAAAACCAATGGCCAAGATTGGATCTTAGGCCAAACCTCCAGGCTCCAATCAATGGTTGAGATTAACTCTCAAACATGACTTAAGTCTCCTAAGTCACTTTTCCTTCATTAATGACATTATAAAATCAAAGTGACTTTATAACTTAAATTACTGTCATTAATGATGTTATAAAGTCAAAGTGACTTTATAACATAAAGTAAAGTGGTGAGGGTGAAATATTTCCCCCTTTCTGTTTAAAGACTCACAAACACAAGGGGACCACTTTCCAAGGTACCTCACCAAACATGTTCACAGTTATACCTCTTAATATCATCACTAGTACTTTGCCATCCTATAATTATCCAAGTCATCTAAAGGAGACTAAGCATTAATCATGACACACATTCCCTGACACATTATTGTGCATTGACTATTCAAGTTGACACTGCATTTTAAATTGAAATTTAGGAGAAAGTTAGATTGCTTGTCTAACTATACAATGTAAATCTGCACAAAACCATGGATAGCTGCAATCTGACGAACCTACCTGAAGCCTTGCAATGTATGGAGGAACATTAGGAGTTTCAGGGCGAAACAAAGCATAATCGTGCAGCTTATATAGAACACCCCTTACAGAGCATGATTGGTAATATGTTTTTCCACCTGTAACTTGCAACTTATCACCAACCCACTCAACACGATATGCATCTTCCCCTTCAGTAGATCTGTTTTCATTAATACCTTCACCTAATGATTTTGCATCAAGAACAGAATTATTGTGCAATGTTCTCCGTTGGGCATCTTCTCCTTGTTGACAACTATCGCTTCCTATAGCTGCGCAATTCTGCCTTGCCATAGGGAACTGAGAAAAAGGCAACCCTTTTGATTCTGCAGGTACTCTCTGAATTTCGTTGTTCTGTAAGAGAGTTCCAGATGCAGATGCAGTAGCTTCTTGCTGCATTCTTAATCTGTCTGCACCCTGTGAATTACTGGAGGTTTGAGGTTGCTTTACAACATGCAAATTAATGCTCGACTGCTGCTTGGTATGGGAACCTTTAGATCCAAAGTGACTGGCAGATACTAATGCAGCAGAATGGGCAGACTGCTGATCGGAAAATTGTGAAACTGTATTACTTGGGCTACAGTTATTCTCATTCTCTGGAAGCTTTTGTAAGAGAGCAGTAACCCCTTCAGGGGCTGCTTGTGAAGAGTCATGGTTTAAAGGCTCATTTGCCCCATCTTCTGCATTCTTTCTGATTTCAGCAAATGACATTTCAGAATTTGGCCTTAGGTCTCCACTTGTGTTTCCCGTTTCCTGAAGGATATGCATGTTGTTGCTATGACTCAGATCAACATGGATAGGAACCTCCGGAGTAGTATTCATGCCATTTGATACTGCTGTGTGCTGAAGAGACTTTGGATGGAAAGTTTCCATCTTCTTCGCAGGGGAAGCTTGATGGCTACTCTTGCTTGCAGGCATTTTCCGAACAATAGTACTTTTACCAACACGACCATACTTGGGAGGAAATGGACGTCCATTGCTTGCAATCAAGCACTTAGGGCAGTGCCAGTCACCCTTCGGGATACCCCTTTGATTGTATGACTGAAGGCATTTTAAGTGAACTGCTTTCTCACAAGCATCACAAACAAGTACAGTGTCTATATCAGTAACGTTAATCTTACAGATTTGGCACGATACAGGAGCACTCATATAGGCCTTTGAAGGAGGTTCCCATTGACGAAAATCAGGAGGCCTCGATTGCAGGATTTTCTGAACATTTCTTGCAATGTCAGCGTGATTAGCACGAATTGCAAGAGACTCAGCTGGCTTTGGACCTTGAGGAGTCTGTATCATGTGAAGATTCTGCAATGCAACAGGAATTGATACAACTTTAAAATCTCTGTACAAACTGGACAATCATAGAAGACTGAGCAAGATCACAATTTACCTCAAGCTTCCTTGGAATTTCTGCAGGCACATCAACATCCTTGCCAACTTTAGCTGACGATGTTGAGTACTGAACAAGGGGTGAAATTTTAGAAGGTGAAAGTACAAAATCCTTTGAATGTTCCCTATCAACTGCCCTTGCTGCCTCTGCTGACAAAGGTTTTGTATTTTCTTCAGATATAATACCTACAGTACAGGCACAAGCACAATTAAAATCAGACTCATAAAGAAACTTTCTAGCAGGCACTTTGCACAAATTAAAGACATGCTAAAGACATACTGACAGCCATTCTGTTAGAATAAAACTAAAAAAGAACATACAGAAAGTTGAAACAGGAAAAAGGAATCAAAAGATAAACAT
>ML783963.1:34073-45032 GCA_009831015.1 Picea engelmannii | reverse complement strand
AACATAAACAACCTTTGTGGGAAAGAAATTGTATTGTTGTATTAACAATAATGGAAGGGATTACAACTGGAGTCTTTATGTTGTGAAACTCCTTCCAACAAGTTCACTGCTTCAATACCTATAATGCATCCATGAGATCCATCACCATCAATTGATTTCTTTAGCTTAGATTGAATCTCTCAAAGCCAAATAAATGCCAGCAATCTTCTAACCACAAACCAGAAGCAAAGAGCGATCAACCATTATTCTCCATTAACTATTAGCCTTTTCTTATGAGAGAAGTTCCCTTTTATAGATTGAAAAGGAAGTTAGGATGAAAGGTTAGGATCTCCCCAAATCAAGAGTACGGGTGAGATCCAAACTGATCGGAGGACACCTCATATCCAAAGCTTCTCTTCTAGAAACTTCACGAATTTCATATGTTTCTCCTTTTTTAAACAATGTTGCACTCTGCAGTGGTGCAAACTGAGACACTGTCACACCCTACACTGGTGCAACATGTGACACTCTCATGAAATAGGGCTTTAATGACCCTTTTTACATGTTTGCCTGCTTTCAAAGAAAGTTTCTTCTCCAACAATCAAGGATTTTATGCTCTAGATGATAGAGGATAAGTGAACATCGTCGGTTGCGACAAAATATTGTGTAACAAAATTCCCCCCAAAGTATGAACCTAGAAAGGGGTGAGAGCTGAAATACTTTTCTGTGTGGGTATTGAAACAAATAACTCATCGGTTAGAGACCTATCAACAACAAACAAGGAATTACAGTAGCATCGCTGAGGTAGGTGTTCCTGTACTCATAATACAAATGACTCAAAGCATAAGAGCTTACGTACAAAGATCCATGTCAAGTAAGATTGGTCATGGCCACTAAATTACACTGTGGATCCATGCCATAACATCTCAAATATGAACATAGCCACCAAAAATACACCGTGGATCTATGTCATAATAACTCAAATTTGATCATAGCCACGAGACATACAACGTGGATCTTTGTAACAGTACATTCTCAAAATACTCCATCACAACTTGGATCTTATCATAAGAGATCCAAGGTCTTCATTTTTATCCTTCCATAGTACAAATCTAACCATTCTAATATAGGTGTTGAAGTCGAACATGGTAGAAACCATGTGATTACCAGTCAATGATGAAAATTGTTAACATATGCGAAAGGAACCACCAATGATGACGATGGCCCTCAAGGTACATAAGTACATTCAATTGAGTGTGAATAGATGATATGAATTCGAACACCCATAGAATCATTTGATCAAAGGTCATTGATGAAAACTCGTCGTCGAAGGCGAGGAAACTTGCCATTAAGGCATGCAAGTTACAAGGTACTGTAAAGTCTCTAAATTGACTTCCTAGATAGTGTGCAGATGTCGATAGGAAGTGATCCATCCTAGGAGGGTCTTGATGTATCTCCCATCAACGACACAAAACAAGTGCAAGGATTTGAAGTAGATTAGAGTATAGAGTGATTTAGGACTGACTCAAGGATGACTGATACTGCAAAAAATGGTTGGCGTGATAGAAAAATTTTGGTTGGACTTCTCTTGAACATATTGATGACACGACAACTGTCTTGGTAGCATTGACTCAAAATGAGGATCACAAACCAAAATATAACTTTGGAGAAAATTATGACCAACAAGAGACAAGTGGATTTCCCAATCTGACACGAGGAGTGAAAGAGTGTCATGTTCAAGAGCGACTTGCTGCCAAAAATTAATACAGATTTAATACAAGTTCCCTTCCCAATTTCCCCCCACCATTCCTGGCGAGTACCTCTTTATTTTTACACAAGCTCGAGGAGGATAACAAATGCTTGTATTATAAGCTCATCCTTTAGATGAGTCATTCGAAGTATTTTTAACGAGCCCTAAGAAGGAGTGCTTCGGTCTTATATGGGTCTTTCAATGTAAGTTTTATGAGTTCATAGAAAGTAAACTCGGTGGTTTTTCATGTTTAGGGAGTTTGAAAAACACTTAAAGGAAACTCCAAGATTAACTTTTTCGTAAATTTAATCTCCCAAGCCCGAAAAAGTGTAAAATAATACTTAGGAGAACTCTTCTAGTCATGTTTGACTAGAGTATTCCTTTTTCGTAATTAATCATACTCATCCCAAAAAAGGGTTAAATTAATATTGAATAGATGCTCTTTCAAATATTTTAACGAGTGTGAAAGGAAGCAAGTTTGCTAGACAATATTTTCATATTTATAGGGTTTCGAAAAGAGCTTAAATAAAATCCCTATCATGTTTTTGTATTTTTTAAAGTTTTTGGCAAAAACTATAAAAAACATACTCAACCGCAACTTTATGTTTCAAACATTTGACCCGTAACCTGCACAATCTATAGAAAAACATCATTCATGCTCAAATGGTAAAAACAAAATAGAATATTAAAAGGAATATTCCTTACTTGGTTAAAAATAGGCAAAAGTAATTCCTTTTTACCATTGTGTGTTTTTACCTTTCCAATAGTGAGAAAAAACCCCCATTTGGTTAATTCTTCAGGCGACGATTGCGAGCAAATCTGTGATGAAATCGATTCTCATTTTCTCCAGGTAATAGATCTTTCCCTCTTCTTTCATTTGATGGCCATTTTTTTTCAATTTCAAGCTAGTTTTAGACATTTTTGGGCTTCTTGACAAACCCTAAAACGCGCCTCCCAGGTGTCGCAGGCTACCCCTATCGAGGACTGCAACACTTAAGAGTGTTGTAGTCCCACTTCATCGAGAAGTGTGACAATGTCACTTTGTGGGTAAAAACGGGGTGCGACACCCATAAAGCTCAAAAAAAAGATTCATTTTAAGTTGTCAAGCTTGAAAATTTTGGATTATGTCTCACAAATAAGTTCTCTACTTGTTGTTTGCGGACTTTTGTCTGGTAAAAATGTTGGAATGGAGGGAAAGATACCACGAAATGGAAGATCAAATTGCAGGCAATGATCCAAACACCATGTTGGCCCTCTAGAGGTGTGGGTTGGAAAAATTCTTCCAGATCCATGACATGAGGGCCTAAGTTCGACTGTTGGAGTTCCTGGTAAAGATGCGAGAACCCGATAAGCAGGTATTCAAGGTCGAAGTTCATGATTTGACCTTGGAAATCAAGGAAATTTATTTTTTTACTGGGCTCTCAAGGCAGGTAGAGAGAGTGTCTTTGTCTAGATTCAGGGGAGGTGGTGAAAAGACGAAGAATTACATCTCTCAACATTGTGTTGCTGGAACAAGGAAAATTAGTGGGAAAATTCCCATAAAGAACGTTAGAGATCTTTCCTTGAGGACCGTTATTTTCACTATCACTCGAGTTGCCAGAAGTGTGACTCCTCACTTAGCCACCAACTCCTAGATGCAATATGCAGTCAATTGTATGACACCTACAATGTTTAACTAGGGTGAAGGGTTGTTGGAGAGCATGAAAGATCAGCTGACCAAGTGCAAAATTGGTCGTTTGAAACAATCAGGTTACGATTCAATTTTGGTATCCTTCTTCCTGGAGAGATTTCCACTACTACGTTTACAGAGCATGGAGTTATACGAGAATCCCTATCCACAAGAGCCTCGAATGAAGAGATGGGTGGACTTGATGATACTCCATGGTGGCAACCCTATAGTCTCCTATGACGAGCAATTCCTCAGATGGGTAAAGAATCAACTCATCATGGTAGAGGACTATGCTTACGTAGGGATGGATTTATGAGGAGATCTGGATCTAGTCCTTCAAGAGGGGTATCAATGGAACGATTCAAGTAAAAAGAAACCATTTTTTTTTGTTTTTAAAATTTCAAAAATTTTCAATGTTTTTGTCGTATTGAGACTGATTTTATTTTCATCATGCAAATATCGAGCCAAGCATACCATATGGAACTTTGTCAATACAAAGGAAAGGTGAGTAGGGTGCAATGGTTGTTTCTTATGATCATGAAACAATAGAGGAGCTTGAGGATATAGAACACAACCTCGAGGGGTTAACTTTGGGTGTACCGGATATCCAGATTGACGATCTACCATGGCGGTACCATCGACACACTGCGGGAGTATCTGGACACATAGCTCGTCTGCTTCGATGAGTAGCTCAGGTAGTAGTATGCTACCATGAGCATCATGATTATGATTTCTTTAGTCATTTTGACTATCAACGTGTATTTATATGAAATCCATAGGCTTGGTGTTGTCTCAACACATTTTATAAACTTTAATATAAAACGATTTCTATTTATGTTCTATTGGGTGCAAAGTGTGTATGTGATTTTTACGAATGTTGCAAATGTCTATCTAATACATAATTAGCCAAAGCATCTATTAATGTATTTAGATTTCTTGGAATGTGTTGATACTCCAAATAGTCAAATTCTGTTTCCAAGAGACGAACCCTTAAATATACTCGTAAAAGAGTAGGACTTATGACATAATAAATGTTGCTTAATTGCAATACTACAAGTTGAGAGTCAATTCAGACAACCAAGCGACGAATGCCAAGTGAAATGAATTTGATCAATAGTTCAATGTTTGCACTATATTCCGCTATATTGTTAGTCGCACGACGAAGGCATATACCACGTAGACTAATCAACTCATTGGTAGGCGTGTAGATCGCCCAAGCAGTAGATGCAAGGTTCTGAGTACTGCGGCTATAACCATCAACAAAGCCAACATAAGGTAAAGGGGACACCAACATCTGCAAACCAAGCACAATGCAAGATAAGCAGTAGGCATAAATCGTTGAAAAAGGTGATAAAAGCACACCAAAACATGGTACAATATATACAAAGCACTTATGTAGAATGACTTTTGGCTTAGTATTTTTCCAGGTAAAGCCCATTCTGAGGATCACCCAAAGGAATCCCATCATAATCCGCTAACTCATAGGCACCTTTCTCTAATACACATTTAACGATATAAGGGTCGTGCCACATGGGATCGAATTTACCTACCCCCAATATTTCACGATATTGATCATATAATAGGACCAAGTCACCTTCAAAAAACACATGAGGTCTAACAATGTTCTCATATTGAGCTTTGACACATTTCTTATGGGTTTCATTAGCTAGAGCGGCGTCACGATGAGTTTCATCTAATTGTGTCAAGTACAAAAGACATTCTTCATTGACGGTGATAGTAGGAAGTAATTTGATGGCTAGTTTCAAGGATGGTATTTTGCATTCAATTGGTAGCACGACTTCTAAACCATATACTAGTTGGAATGGAGTAAAACCCATGGATATTTTGACTGAGGTTCAATATGCCCATAAAGCTGGAAAAAAATCATATTCCAATTTGATTTGTGAATCCTTATCATCCTACGAAGCATCGTAGTCAAAACTGTATTTACGTCTTCGACTTGACCATTGGCCTGCAGATAGTAAGGAGTTGAGTTTTCATGTCGTAAACCCAACTCGAAGGTTAATTCCGACATCATGTAATTTCAAAAATGAGTGCCATGATAAGTGACAATGGCTTAGGGAACACCGAATTGAGCAATAATATGATTAAACATGAAAAGGGCTACAATTTTCTGAGTGTTATTGAATGTAGGCATTGCATTAGCCCACTTAGTGAAATAATCCACGATGACAATAATATACCCATGCCCCCCGACCGAGTGAGGGTTAAATGTCATGAAATCAATGCCCCATTTAGCAAATGGAAAAAAAGAAACTACAGGGTGAAGTGGAGCAACAACCGCACTCAAATTATGATTATAAACCTGACACGCATGGCACTTTGGACCGCAAGGATGCAATCGTTAAATATGGACGACCAAAAATATCTGGCTCGTAGAGTGTTTTGGGTAGTGGCATACCCAGAAATATGACCACCACATGCTCTGGCATGACAGTCATTAAGAGCTCTCTTGGCCTCCTCATGTGTTAAACATCGTAAAAAAATGGAATCGACACCATGAAGATAAAGGGTATCACCAACAATGATATATTGTCGAGCTTGGTATCGAATTCAACGTCGTTCAGTGTTAGACAAATCAAGCCAAAAAATTTGGGTTTAGAGATAGATAATGATATATCCATACCATAGATCTGTAGAACTGTTCAAAAAAAGAGATTCATCAGGGATCGAATCTTCTGCCACACTTTTTGTTTCAGTTGAGGGAAGGTCACAAATTAACTCAACAAAAACCAAATATTTCTTTGACTTGGATTTGTCAAATTCCAAATCAAACTCTTGTACGATAACAATCCATTTGGAGTATTTGGCCCCCAACACCTGTCTAGTCAAAATATGTTGCTAGGGTTACAATCAGAAATGATGGTGGTTTTACGCAATAAGATATAGTGATGAAAACATTGGACATCTTGAACAACAACCAATGCCAATTTCTCCACATGTGAATATTTGATTTCAGTAGTGGTGAGACTTTGACTTAAATAGTATATCACATGTTCATCATGTGATTCATCCTCTTGGACAAGCACCATAGAAATGGTACTGTCAGAAGCGTATAGGTACAAAAAGTAATCTTGACTATAATATGGGGGATGTAACAATGGTGTTTTAGTTAACACGTGCTTCAAAGCATCAAATGCCTTTTGTGTGACGACATCCCAAACAAAAGGAACCCCTTTCTTAAGAAGTCGAGTAAAACCTTTGGTGAGTTCAGCATAGTTAGGAATGAATCGACATAAAAAGTTTGCCTTCCCTTGCAAACTTTGAAGTTGGTGAAATGTGAAAGGAGGAGGTAAGTTCAGTATGACCTCAAACTTCAAGGGATCAACACATATCATGTGCTTGGATACGATGAAACCTAAGAGGTGTCCCGATTCCACACAGATTACACATTGATGTGGATTTAAGTGAATATTGTAATGACGACATCGAAGTAAAATAGTTCGTAGATATTGCAGATGATTTTGACCTCGCATGGAATGTGCAGGAAAATCATCAAGATATGGTTGAACAATATTCTTAATGTCGTGAAATGCATAAGACATAGCTCGTTGAAAAGTAGCGCCGACATTTTTAAATCCGAAAGGAAGCTTTCGATAGGCGAAAGTACCCCAGAGACAAATAAAAGTACTTTTATGCTGATCCGATGGTAGTATGTTTATTTGAGTATAAGGAAAAACCATTCATAAATGAGAATATTTCACTACCAACACAATCATCGACGATATGGTCGATAAAAGGGGTTGGATAATTATCTTTTGGACAATCCCAATTTATATCCCTATAATCAATACATACATGAATCATTCCTTGTTTCCTTTTTATGGGAACAATATTGGAAACCCAATCAGTCAGAGGTACGGGATAAATAAAACTTGCTTTAAGAAGTTTTTCAACTTTGGCTTTAATAACAACGATTTTTCATGGATGAATAGGATGAAGCTTTTGCCGAACAAGATTGGCTTCAAGATATGTCTTAATTTCGTGAATGACAATTTGTGGGTCGATACCAGGTATTTCTTCGTAAGACCAATCAAATACGTCGCATAATTCTTGTAATAGGGCCTATAAGTTTGAATTTAATCAGGGGAATAAGAATCACCTATATGAATATTTTCCATGACCTTAGGATTTACCAAGATATTAATGGGCATAGTAACGAAGATATTCCCTAAATTCCCCTAAGATAAAACATCATGGACTAAGATGGGAGTTTGGGAATTCTCAATTTGGTCAGATGGAAATGAAGATTCTAAATGACTCTCAATAGTCTCAAGTGTAGGGAGGAACGAGGAACGATTATGACCATCATCCCATGGACTTTCCTCCAAATACATAATCTCCCTGATACTTTCATAAGTAGGGAAAGCATCATCAAAATGACCTGAAGATATAGTAGAAATAAACCAAGAGGAGTGAGAGTATTCATCTAAAATTAGATTTTATCGATCATCAGTATCAAAACTGGCCACAGATGCAGATTAAATGGCTTGATAAGCCAAATCAATCGGGATAGGTGGCATTTGTTCGTCGCAACATTCACATTCTGTAGGACTTGGTACTACCCAAGGATCATATGATTCCAGGGAACTACTAGCACCAGTTGAAATCATGTTAATTTGAGCAACCACGTGAGGAATGTTAGGTGGTGGGGGCAGTGAAATGTGAGGTGTTGGGAGTGGAAAAGTTCTCATTAATGATGAATCTTTTAAAATTCCCACACCAACATCCTCGTAAGCAGATGAACTTTGTTCAATTAAAGGAACATTACCAATGCATGAATCAGAATTAAAGTAGGCAAGTTGGTCTACCATGACTATTTTTCCTTGATGAGGGAAACGAAGTACACAAAATAAGGTAGAAACCATGAAAAACATAGCATAAATCCAACTACGGCCCAGTCAAAGGTTATAGTCAATGGGTGCATCAACCACTTTGACCTCAATAGTAACAATTTTACCTTCTAATTCGATTGGCCAGGCATTGAGTACTCCAAAAGGTTTAAAGCATCTATTGTTAAAAGCTTTTAATGTATTAGGTGATTGATTGAGTGAAGGAGAACTAACAACTTTCCAACAACTGATAAACATTACGTAGGTCGAGGCTGCTTCATCAATAACAATACGAAAAATAGTTTTCATTCGCACAATAACTTGGATTTGAAACACAAGTTGATGTGGAAGTCTTGGAAGATGAGTTTCAAAATAAAAAACTACCATATTCGCATCACTGAGATCAACTCCACCAATAGCTTACAACAATGTTCTTCGTTGCATAGGGAAATTCTGAAGGATTTCGAGGGCCAACATCACAGAGGGTGCTTGAGCCAAACCTTCTACAATATTGTAGTTTTGAGCAGCTTGCGTGTGTGGATTAAAAGATGACTTACGAACAACACCTTTTGGAGGTGGTCGGATCACTGTGTCAAAACCTGGTCAATCAATCTAAAGAGGGCCAATAGGAGGTGAAGGCGATGCAGATGTAGGAGTACAGGTAGAAGGTTGATCAATAACACTTCCATTGGAAGGAGAATAGTCTTTGGTTCGAGTTGTCACAAATACCTTTTCAATGTTTTCTTGACACATAAGTACATAAGAGCTTCCTAAGGCAGAGGGATGATCTTGGGAAACCATTTGAGTCTGTTGAACTAGGAAAGGAATTGTTAAAAAAAAAGGTGTGGTCGAAGTTCCTTTAAGGAAATGAGTAACGTCGACACGACATGGACAATCCTTAGTATACTGTTCTTCTTCACAAATGAGACAAGGATATTTAGGCTTGCTTTTTTACATATTCTCAGCAAGTTGAGTTTTGGGTTTCTCCTGTTGTGGGGAATTTTGCTTAGCTTTTCCTTTTCCCTTTTTGTTACTTCTAGGTTGTTGAGATTTACTGGTAGTTGTAGACTGGACTGTGTTAATCATGTAAGTTTTACCAAGAGTAGTAGTAGGAGGGGTAGTGTTTTGAGTAGTAGTAGGAGGAGGAGTAACCTTAGGATTACATTGAGCTGAAGGTTTACTTGCAGATTCTTGGGTGAAAAAAAAAACCACACCATCAGCGACGTGAGATTCTCTAGAGGGTGTAATGGATGGATTAGTCGATGGGCGAGGAGCCTGTGGAATCAAATCATATAACATGCCAGATTGTGAATAAACAAGGTCCAAATACTGAGCACGAGCGATAACTTGCTCCTTATTTACAGCGTTGCCCATGGCGACATCGTGGGCAATAGAAGGTAATAATGGCTTAGTAAACCAATTTTGACAACAATTGGTCTGATATACTCGCTTTAATAAGAGGACGTCATCATCTCCATTCATAGATATGATCAGAAATATGAGTCGATGTTGACTATCATAATGAAGTTAAAAGTTCGGTACCAATTCCATAACGAGTAGGCAGTTGGAAGTGAGTCGAAAAATCTATTGCCAGCAAATTAAAGCCTTGAAATGTTTCTCATTGTAATTCTATGTACCATTTAACAACACTCCCAATAAAAGTGCACTGGAAAAGATGTAAATGGATAGAATCATCATTTAAAGAATTCGAAGAACACCATAAATGATAAGTCATGACGTGATTTGATGGGTCTTATCTAGGTTTCCCATCGAATTTTGGAATATCACTTGGTAACTTGGTAGGGATAGGCGGCCAAAAAGGAGAATGAAAAATGGCATCAATTGTTAGCTGTGATAGGTCGAGTAAGTCTAAGGTTGTCAGGAATGGTATTTGTCAATTAAACATAGGTTGTTGAAACATGGGATATTGGTAAGCAACGTAAGGATTATCCCCCAGAGGAGGAGGATATCCTTGTTGAGGATACATTGGTGCTATACGCACCTGAGTTCCACAAGGATGATAAATCTAAAAGGGTGGCCCCATAGCCGATTGTGGACCAGTAGTAGGATTATGTGTGTGGAATTGTTGGCCAATAGGCACTTGAGTTACACCAACCCCATCGACTTGAGGTAATTTGGATGGAGTGCTTTCCATTCCAGGCAATGAAGCACCACTAAAGATTTGAGTACCAATGGGGTTTCCTATAGAAGGTTGTCGACTAATAGGAAGTTGTTGACCACTAGGAGGTTGTTGACCAAGAGGGGGTTGTTGAACAAGAGGAGGTTGTTGACCAAAAGGGGGATAAATTCTGGAAGGGTAACTCCCAATAGGATTTGGTTGTCCATAGGAGGATTTAACCCAATTAACAGAGGTTGTGTCCAGATAGGAAACATTGGCCCTGCAAAAAGTTGCCCCCCAATAGGAACAAATGGTCCTACAAAAGGTTCCCCCCCAGCAGGAACATATCCTACAGTGGATTGACTGACAATCAAAGGCATAGATATCCCCATAGATGGTTGACTAACGATCAAAGATGTGGATGGTCCTACAGACGATGGAATTGGAACACTCATCCCACTCGTCAAACTAGGTTGTGGAGTAGACCCAAGAGTAACATTAGTTTTCGAGGTGTGTACCATACTTGGAATATACATACTAGATGAACTAGGCATACCAGTTGACCAAGGAGGATAATGAAAAAGTGAGG
>ML783963.1:0-10670 GCA_009831015.1 Picea engelmannii | reverse complement strand
GCCAAGGAAAGTGCTCTGATACCACTTGCAAGATACCAGATATATAAAATATGCAGAACAAAAATAAAATGCTAGAAATGGCAGAATAACAGTAAAATATCCAGCATAATCTTCACAATACACATAAATGATATATGAAATAGCAATAGAAAAGCACTTCGATTCATAAAGCAATGTTCACAGGCCTCTTCGAGGGGGCAACCTCCAGTCGAGCAACGCTTTGTTACAATAATCTCCAAGCTAGGGTTTTCATACCCTTGACCCTTATTTATACTAAATGTGTCTATTAAGAGAAGCATCTAGAGGAAGATCCTTCTAGAAGCGGAAGCTTCTATTAGGTCTTCTTACATCTGCCTTATTCTATTTTATTGAAAGGTCTTATTAATATTGACCTTTATTACATCCGAATACATTGATCTACCTATGTGCGGGTTAGGACCTTAACAAATGATACCAACTTCTAAAGAAATCGACTCATGAGAGTTAACCTGTATAGGAGTTAATTCCAACATGTTGGAAACGATAGAATTTTGAGGAGTTACAGGTGATGGGATAGATATGGAACTCGGTGAAAGAAACTCTTGCCAAGGACTAGAAAGTGACGGTGTTGAAACTAAACTTAGTGAAAGTGGGAAATCCTCAAGTATTTCAGGTTCAACAAGTCCAAGATGAACAAGTTCAAGATCAACAATCTATGTTCTTTTAATCTCAAGTTCCTCAAGTTCTAAAGTCTCATTTTGTACTACCTCAACTTCTTATACTATTTCAAATCGTTTTGTATATTCATGTGGTATAGGTTCAAGTTGTGGAGTCTCAAGGTCTGAATGTTCAAGTTGTGATACTTTTGGAAGTTCAGGGGGTAAACCATGCATTCTATGAGAATGATGAAGGTTTTCTGGCATTATAAATTTTACTGACAATTACCAATTATACCTATGGTATTCTAGAGAAAACAAATAACACTCTCAAAAAAATTTAGGAAGCAAACACAAAAACACAAATCTTCTCACATTGACACACTAATTGGTGATGAAATCCAACATTGCGATATCAAAATGAAAAGGGGTTGGGATAGAGTGGGTGGAACAATTACATTAGCTACCTACTTAACAGATTTACACGCTTGTGCAAGTTCCCTCACAAAAGAAACATGGGTTACCCTCCAAGGAGTCTGAGTGAGTCTAAGCAACGTCTACCCCAGGTATAGTTAAGACTTTCCCCTTCACCATCACCTCATGTATAAGCCCTAAATATTATGACCAATAATTTTACCACTTACAACAACAGATCTCAGGGAAACAGTTGACAGTCCGGTATACATGCAAGGGCAAGGTTGAAACCCGAAATCCCCTTGAGAGGTTCCTCTGACCAAGGTGTGTCCCTCCCAAGTGTCTAATGACATCGTTTATACATGCAGACCACTCCACCAAAACCAACGAAGCGAGGTTAGTTACTCCGTTGATCCCGATGTGACCTCGCGATTAACCCTTATGTGAGAAGGGCTTCCCAGGACAAAGATGTGGCAAATGGATTTCTCTACCTATCGCAAGATCCTACGTTTGTTTAACAGCTTTGGAGATTTTTCCTCACCACCTATTCCAAATCTCTATACTTAAGGTAATGTAGGTGTGCAAAGCCCTAGAAAGAGAAATTTATAGATGGATTTATTAATGCTTGATTATTAGGTTGTTGTTTACTCAAAGGTATGGACGTGAAACAAATGGTATTGTGACTTGACTCTTAAAACCATTGAATAATGAAAATGAAGTGCAAAGGTTTCAATTTCAATGAATGCTAACTACGGAAAGAAGAAGAGTCCTTTTCATTCCCAAATGCGAAATGCCCCAAACTTTCATAAAAACCAAGACATTCACTACTCAAAGGAACTAAAAATGCGTCCCACTAATGTAATGCAAGAATAACTAAAAAACAATATGTATTTTATTTTATTTTATTTTTCTGCAAAATGAAGTACTTAATCAAAACAAAAAACTCTCTTTAAACTAAATATTTCAAAGAAAAATACTTTGAGAAAAACAATTAAGAGATAAACTGAAAGACACTCAAAGACAAGGCTAAGAGATTATACCTCTTTCAGAAACAAGCAAACATTGCCAAAGACAAAGTAAAAAATAATGGAAAATCACAATAATTGAAACAATGGTAAAAAACAAGCTCTAAAAATGTTGAGAAGATTGTCAAGCAAACCTAAAACTCACAGCAAAAGTCAGAATTGGGATCTGGGTAAGAAAAAATCAAATAATTTGTTTTTCAAGCAATGTTGCAGGCTAGTGTGGAAAACAACGTGACAACCAAGAGTGTCACAAACTGCTGACTAATACAATGCGAGAATGTTGCTCTGTATATCAAAGACAGGGTGTGACATGCAATAAAATTTGTAAAAAAACAAAAAGTTATGAAAAATTTCCAGTGAATTTCAAGGCTTACTAATAAAACAATGCCAGGTGATGACTCGAAAAATTAAAACAAGGCAAGGCAACAAGACCAAGAGATTAAATCCAAAGGATTGTCCCCAGTGGAGTCGCCAATTTTGTTTTCGGACAAATCGTTCTATGCGGACACAGACTGATCTCTCTAGACTTGGAAACCAAGACTAGAACAAAACATGACAAAACATATAACTTTCCCTAGGTTTATGTAATAAAAAATACTATCTAGCAAGAGCTCACACCTTTTAATTGACAATTGTCCTCGTTAGTTGTAGTTTCCAGCTCCGTCCTGAGACTTGTGAATGATAACCTATAAGAAGACACAAGCCAACAAGAGTGAAAGCAACAGTAGTATAATGTGATGAAACCTATGCAAATAATCAAGGAAAAATGCAACAAATATAATCACACATAAACAACCTTTGTTGGAAATAAACTATATTGATGTATTAACAATAATGAAAGAGATTGCAACTAGAGCTTTGATGTTGTGAAGCTCCTTCCAACAAGTTCATTGCTCCAATACCTACAATGCATCCATGAGATCCATCACCATCAACTGAATTCTTTAGCTTAGATTGAATATCTCAAAGTGAAAGAAATGCCAACAATCTTCTAACCACAAACTAGAAGCAAGGAGCTATCAACCATTATTCTCCATTAACTATTAACCTTTCCTTATGAGAGAAGTTCCCTTTTATAGATTGAAAAGGAGTTTAGGATGAGAGGTTAGGATCTCCCCAAATTAGGAGTATGAGTGAGATCCAAACCGATCGGAGGACACCTCATATCCAAAACTTATCTTCTAGAAACTTCATGAATTTCATCTTTTTCTCCTCTTTTAGACAGTGTCACACCCCGCAGTGGTACAAAATTAGATAGTGTCGCACCCTATAGTGGATCTGCAACTAAGGGTGTCGCATGCTGTAATGGTGCAACATGCGACACTCTCATGAAATAGGGCTTTAATGACCCTTTTTACATGTTTGCCTGCTTTCAAAGAAAGGTTCTTCTCCAACAATGTTGTAATGGTGCAACATGCGACACTCTCATGAAATAGGGATTTAATGACCCTTTTTACATGTTTGCCAGCTTTGAAAGAAAGGTTCTTCTCCAACAATGTTGTAATGGAGCAACATGCGACACTCTCATGAAATAGGGCTTTAATGACCCTTTTTACATGTTTTCTTGCTTTCAAAGAAAGGTTCTTCTCCAACAATCAAGGATTTTATGCTCTGGATGATAGAGGATAAGTGAACATCGTCAATTCTGACAAAATATTATGTACAAATGTGCTTCCCAAGACATCTTATTTCCTTGTTTCTGTTTCATTATATAGTTTCTATCTAACTTGCTAGGAACTTTCTAGTGAAGGAACTTCCTGGTAGGCAGAACCTTTTAGTAAGCCTTCTTACAATTATTGCTTTCACACTATATCTACTACATAGGCCTTATTTAATAGAGATGGATTCAATACATAGCAACATATCTATCTACTTAAGGGGGTTAGGGTAAGACCTAACATGCCCTACCCCTTATAAAGCAACATGGTCCTCAAGAATGGAGATGAAGAAATTGTCGAAGGATCTTTGTTGGTTCCCATGTGGCATCCTCGGGTTGTGTATTTGTCCACTATATCAGTACCTCTTATATAGTGTGATGGAAAATATGTCTCTCTCTTTTGTTGAGGATGGCCTTTGGATACAACCAAATGAAACATTCTTCATCCAATTCTAGGAGGCAAGTTTGAATATGAGAATTAGGACTGACCACTTTCTTTAAGTAAGAGACATGAAATATTGGATGAGTTTTATAGTGGCTAGGAAGCTCCAATTTGTAAACCACTTGACTAATATGTTTGAGGATATTATAGGGGCCATAAAACTTGGGATTAAAATTTTGGCGGTGGTTGTCTTTAAGTGAGGTATGCTTATAAGGCTATAGATGAAGGAACACTTGATCTCCTTTATCAAAATGATGCTCAAAACGATGTGATCAACTTATTGCTTCATCTAGGTTTGAGCCATGACCATATTTTCCTTGAGAGTATGGAGAATGTCGGCTCAAGATGTGAGGGTTTTATCAACCTCCTGCACCTTAGAGACTTCTGGTAAATAGGAGAGGATGGATGGGGGATTTTGGCCATATACAACCTCAAAGGGAGTCAGTCAAGTGGCACCACGATAAGTTTTATTATACCACCAATTGGCTAGAGGGAGCCATTGAGCCCATTGGGATTGTCTCTCTTAAGTAAAGCACCTCAAATATGCTTCTAAGCACTTGTTAACAACTTCAGTTTGACCATCAGCTTGGGGATGATATGCAATGTTGAGATTCAATTGAGTGCCCTAAAACTAAAACAACTCTTGCCAAAAATTGCTAGTGAAGGTGGGGTCACAGTCTGTCACAATCAAGTGCAACATTCCATGGATTTTAAAGATATTATCTAGGAATACTTGAGTTTATCTAGAAAAATAAACTCAAGGGAGAGTGGTTCATCAAAGAAGATCCTTTGTAAATGAAGGGTGTGAGGTAACCATGTTATCAAAGCTTGGGTCACGTATGGACCCGTCACAAAAGTAAGCCACTTTGCAACACCTCTAGTGGGTAGGCATATGTGAGTACTAAAGTGTGAAATATACTCCATATTGTCTCCCTCACAAAAGATTCTATCTAGGAGATGGAATAATAGTGAGTTGTAAGGGAGAGAAGCAAGCATTAAAGTGATAGAAGACATAGAAAATAAAATCAACAACAATGGAGGAGAAATTGTGATGCACGAGGGATGGTGCCCACTAGCACATGTAACATGAGCTAATGCTTTGTCATCACAAGGAAATTCTTCACTTTGGTTAGGTATTGGAGCTAACTCTTTAGTGGAGACCCACATTGCCTGATAAGGGAGTTTCCGTAAGACAAAACAATAAGCCTTCAAAGGAGAAACCATACCAAATCAAGATATACCCATAAAGATGATGGAGATGACTAGAACAAGTAATTCAAAAGCATGGAAGAGGAGTTAGAGAGCTAGATCACGATAACATCAATTTGATAGGACTATTGCAATATAGTTTTCCAAAGATAGAAGATTCAAAGAGACGTTACAAAGAGGAATATATCAATACAAATAGGCAAAGGAATGACCTTAAGGAAAGAGTGAATGTTAGACTAGTCATTGGAGAGAGTGTTTTGTATTGAAAAGTGGTACCACAAGTTTTGACCTAAAACTGTGGGGATTTTAGCTTGTACCATAGGTATTTTCCTTAAAATCGACCCATTGTTATATGAGTTGTACTTATAGTTGTTGTACAATCTAAAAAAACAATGGTTAAGTTAACAACAAAAGACTAATAAGGGTTAAGGAAGGCTTGACCCTATGGAGCCCAAGTTAAGCGACCCAAAATGGATTTGGGTAATTGAGGACCCAAAATGAGGCATCTCAATACACTGTGGCCCAAACAAGGTGCTCATAACCCAAGATAGAACCCAAACAATGAATGAGTTCCCCAAAGGGGTCTCATAGAGAACTAGAAACCAATCAAAAAATACCAAGGAAGAGGCGAAGAAGGGAGCCTTACCTAAGCACTAGACATCTTTGAGGGGACATTCATCTAAACTAAGAAAAAGTGACTCAATAAAATTGGTCCTCAATAGAAGAGCCTTAGTAAATGAGGGATGAGAGGTAATTGTGTCATCATAGGGTGGGTCGTGTGTGGAAATGACATAGAAATATAACACACCATGACACTTTTATTGGGTAAGTGTATGTGAGTACTAAAGTGTGAAATCCATATGCTACACAAATCATAATTCTATCACATAAACTATGAAGAGGATAGGCTCATGAGATGGTAGTATTACCAATAAGAGAAATAACATATCGTTCAATATTACACGTCCAAGTTCTAAAAGCAATCCATCATGTTGGGTATCTCACTATAAGACTTTAAGTTAGTAGTGAATTACCTAGGAGGTTTACATGGTCATGTTTGAAGGTAGTTGTAGTTTATGCACATTAGAATAATGAATGAAACAAGCAAGAAGGATCTCTATACCAAGTTAGGCATGAAAAGGAGGCAACACAAGAACCAAGAAGAGGCACCCAAAAGAAAATGCAATAAATTTGTCGCCACAATTCAAAAGCGAAAAGGTCCCAAGAAGCACATCGAACATTGTGATATAGTTGGACACACTGATGAAAAGTACTAGAAGCTCCATCCAAAATTGCATCTAAAATGGTACAAGTCTGAGAATGGAGTAGTGGCAAGTGATAAGGCAGAAGATAGAAGATAGAAGACAACTGTGATGTGGCAAAAAACTTGTATACATTACTTTCCAAGAGCCAAGGGAAAGTGGAGAAAGGAATGTACTCTTCTATATCAAAATTCAAGTGAATAACAAGAAGGTAAATGTTGTTTTTTATAGTGGTTCTCAATGTAGTCTAATTTCCTTAGCATTAGTTGATGAACTTGGATTGGAAACATATGAACATCCACGACCATGTTTATTGGATTGGTTAGAGAATAATTTTGTTATGAGAATCACAAGGCATTGTAAGGTAAAGTTTGCACAAATGCTAATTTTACTAATCGGGTGGTATGTGATATTGAAACACTTAATGCATGTGATTTGATGTTTGGTTGATCTTAACATAAGAGAGAAAAAATATTTCTTGGTCAAAGGAGGTTATAAAGACACACAAGGGAAATGATCAAGCAAGTTTGGGCAAGCAACTAATCAACAACAACCATAAGAATACCTTTAAGCATGATGCAAAAGAGGACTTGGAGGAAAGGTTGGAAGAAATGGGTTTCCACCTTCTTTATAAATGTGCTCTTGTAGTGGGGCCCAAAAGCCTCCCAAATGAGGAGGTGTGATCCGAAACAAATCAAAGAGCCAAGTCTAGTCTCGAGAGGACAAGAAGATGAAATTGGATAAATATAGATGGGCTAGAAAGAGAAGTAAGTTTGCTAACTAGAAGGCCAATAATCAATCTAGTATGTAACATGTCCATGTGATATGCCTTGAATGATCAAAGTTGACTTTGTCTTGAACAAATTAGTTATGACATAGAGAGGGAATTAAGGACATTTAGTGTAAAGTCAGTGAGTAATTAACATAGGTTGGTGTTGTACTTAATAACTTTGTTAAAGGTTGCACTCAATGGTTTGGTTTAGTAAAATTTGATTAAGTGAGCCTTAAACAATAGTGGTTGAAGCACTTAATGAGTTAATACCTTCTACCATATTTGATCTCGTATTTGAACAACTCTACAAAAGGGCATAGAGATCAAATAGGAGGGAATGCTTTTTGGAGACATATATTAAAAGGAAGCCAAATAAAATAATTAATCACCACCGTATGTTCAACAATCTAGGTGTGGGAACAAAAAAGATATTAGGGTCCTACCCTAACCCCCTTAAGTAGATAGATAGGTTTCTATGTATTGAGGCCATCTCTATTAAATAAGGTCTATGCAGTAGATATAGTGTGAAAGCAATAATTGTAAGAAGACTTACTAGAAGGTTCTACCTACTAGAAAGTTCCTAGGATGTTAGATAGAAACTGTATAATGAAGTAGAAGCAAGGTAATAAGATGCCTTGGGAAGCATATTGTAATAGGAGCTCTACTGATCTAGAGGTTTCCTCCTTGAAGAGGCAAATGAACATCACTTTGATCAATAAAGGTATTGTTATTTATGGTATTCTTGTTCTTTTACAATTGCCTGCTATTATTATAATCTATCATTCCCATCCTAAATCTTGGTATATTGTAATATTTTTTCTATGAATCTTCTATTTTGCTAATAAAGATCACCACAAGTGGTATCAAAGCACTTTTTAAGTCAAGATATTTAGATAAAATTTTTAGGTTAGAGACATATTCCGACATTTATAGAAAACACAATGATTTATCATTCAGTGAGTCAATCTATGGGAGGGGAAGAATACATACAGGAAATACAAACGATTTCACCTATTTGGACACCTTTGTAACCCTTCTAAGTACCCCTTCGAGTAGTACCGCACTAGACAACACCAATATATGAAATTTCACTTCCACATACCCTTGGATATGCTAGAAGTCCCCTAGGTTACTTGAAACCAATTTTAGATGAGTCGTGAAGATAGTTTTAGATAATGCACCAACAACAAAACTCATGAAGATTACTCTTTAATGCCTATAATTAGGTAGTATGACTAAGGGTATGGTCTAGCCTCCTTAGTTGGTGCCCTAAGAGATTCGGTTGAGTACTATTGTTGGACCCTACACATATATCATAGAGTTATAGCACCTAACACTCCCTTACCCTCGTGACCTAGGAAACCCTATCCTATGCCACTAGTCCATGAAATTGCTACATAAATTGCATTTTGAGAATTTGGGAATTTTGTCAGTACATTAATATTCATGCGGGAATACAACTCCGCCAATAGTAGCATAATTTATTGGGCAGGTCCTATCGACATCCTTATTTGAGGCCTATCTCAACATAATCCTTGCATCAAGCTGATAATCATGGTACCACTCTCTAGTAAGTCATTTTGGTGGACCAACCCACCCCACTCCCATGCATTTATATCGACATACCTAAGATGTAGTGTTGATCACGTTGGTACCACTCTCCAGTAACCTTTTTCTTGTGGACCCACATCTCTATGACTACCACTTGAGGCATAGAGCTATCCACCAAAGTCTCATATTTGAAAACTCTGAGTGATGAGTTGCAACACAAGATAGACTGCAAGCACTCCTATGCTTAGAAAAATATTGATGTTATCTGTGACGAGTTATCCAACTTGGAGTCACTACCTAACTAGATGTCCAAAATCCTGGCAATGAAAAACTAGATCCTCGCTTCACAATCCTTGGGTTATTGATGGTTGGACCAACTATCCCAAAAGGAAGGGGTTGAATCATCTAATCCCATTGGGCATCACTCCACCCCACTTGTTCATGATCTAATGACTCACATGTGGCACATACATCCTAAAGTTGATCTCAACAAATTTTATGGATTCAACCCCATAGGATGGGTCACTTAGATGGAACATTGCTTTTCCCTGCATGACATCACATATAACTTGATGAAACTTCATGTGGGTGTCTTATATTTGGATCTCGAATGTTGGAAATGGTGGCAATGGCATAAGATCTCCCATGGGGGTTATAATGCTTGGACACAATTTTTCTCAGACCTTTATGAATGCTTTGAAACATACACTCATTATTTGGGACAACTGACCATTCTTAAACAATTTGGTATAGTCGAAGACTTCACATCCGCTTTTGAGCAACTAGCCATCCACACAGAAGGAATGTCACATAATTTTTTCAGGGAATGCTTTATCAATGATTTGAAAGAAGATATATGTGCACAAGTCTTAATGGATAATCCTACGACTTGGTTGGAAGCCTCTCAAAGAGCCCGGGAAGCCCAAAAAGGGGGTGAATGCTAAAATTAAAAAGACCTTATTTATTCCCCATCCCATTATTCCCCCACCCTACCAATCCTTCTACATTCTCTCCACCTCTCAAGATCCACAAGTTAACTGGAGCCAAAATTGCAGAGTGCCAACTGAAAGGTCTCTGCTACAATTGTGATGAGAAATATTTTCCTAGGCATAAATGTAAGGATAAAAAACTCTTTATGGCCATTTTTGGAGGACATTTCTAATGATGAAGTTGAATTTATACCTCTAGAGGCTCTTCATCCATCTGTTGAAGACATTTGTCCATCTGATCTGTGTAATTCAAAGCCACAAATCTTTGTGCATGCCTTGATTAGTATTTTTGCTCCACAAACCCTCAAATTGATTGGCTACATCAAACATCACAAAGTCATTATCTTAATTGATAGTGGTAGCACCCATAACTTCATTCATCTCTCTGTAGCCCAAGAAACGCATTGCTACATCCATGTTGTGAACAACTTCCAAATCATGATTGCTAATGGTAGTTCTATGAAATGTGGTGATTATTGTGAAATTGTGAGACTTAAAATGGGTGATTATTCCATGTAAACATTGATGTTGGTTATTGAAATGGGTGGTTATAACATTGTCTTGGGTGTTAAATGGTTACATACATTAGAACCCATTGTCGTATATTTTCCTGAGGTATACATGAGTTTCCAGCAGGAGGGACATAGCTACACTTTTAAAGGAATTACAATCGGCTCTCCTGATATCATTGAATCCCACTATAAGGAAAAGCTT
>ML783962.1:787448-823702 GCA_009831015.1 Picea engelmannii | reverse complement strand
TGCACTTTGAAGGTCATAATCTTGCGCGACATTTTTGAGTGTGTGAACAACGTTTTTAGGGGTTTTAATTTTCAAGACTATAAGTGTCATAGGAATCACATATAGTATTTGGAACTCAAATGATAAATATATAAGATATATTTATAATAGTGTAAACCATTTTTCAAATGGAGCTATTATGAGGAAGTTATAAGACAAACAATGGAGGGTAAATTTGAGACCCAATTAACTTGTAAGGGCCATAACTTCCTACTCTAGAATTAGTTAGGGGCACAGGTGTAGTCAATGAAAATATATTGAGCCATATAAGATATATATGGATTCATATTCAAAATATGGGCACTGAAAAATGCACAAAAGGACATAGAAGACCCTTGTATCATTCAAGGTTGAAAATATAATTTGGCCTTAAAATTTGACAGGTTGTATCTAGCATCTTGAAGCTAAAAAGTAGGTGAAACTTGGACATATTGTAAAAAATATGATTATGAAGGAACCCAGTTAGGATCCTATCAAAACTCCAAAGGAGCAAGTGCAAAGGTGCATGGGTACAGTTTACAAAATTGCACCCGGGTCAATGGTGAACACAAGGAATAAATGTTGATACTGAGAGGGGGGTGAATCAATATCAAGTGAAATTTCAAAACTTCTTCAACTTATACTTCAACCATATTATATGTTCAATTATATCCAATGATAAATGAACAATAGTAGATGAGTTACACCAATATACCACAATACACCATGCACAATATATGAGAAATAATCAATAGTTATTGTTCAAGGGAAGTAATGACTTCCAAGGGAAGCTACAACTTCCAAATATAAAGGGAGGGATAAACCTCCAAAAGGAAGATATAATTCTCCAATATCAAGATATTTTTGACCTCTCCATCCTTTCCCGTTCCTTACACCCAAAAATGAGTTATAGAGAAAATCATAGACCTTATTCAATTATGGTTTATTCAGGAGAGTGAACTTGTACATAATGCCCCGTGCTCAATATTTAACATAAGATTTTGAAATTCGTACACGAGAAACTACATCACGTACTCTTTCCAATGCAATTTTTCTCACTTAATTTAGATTCTCTATGATGAAGTTATAATTTTTTTACTTGGAACACTTATTTATCACTAGCTTCAAGAGTAGTCAAAAACCCTATCTTCCACAGAGAGTATCTCCAAAGTTATATCTAATAAAGAGCTGAAATTTGTACCACAGGTACTTGGATATGTCTTCTCAATAGCCTCTGAATTTCATCATCTGAATCTTTCTAGAAACAAAGTTATAGAGAAAATGGTAAGATTAACTATAAATAACATACCTTAGAACATATCACCAAGAGACTTCATCCTCCCTTGAAATTCGTCCTTCTTTACTTCAAATTTCCTCTAAAATTCGACTTATATATCCTTGTTCATTAAAAAAATTGTTTATATAAAATGAATGTATAATGATATTTATTTATACCCTTTATGTCACTTCCATTTAACATTAGGGCCGACATGTAGTTTATGCTTCAATTTACATTGTCATCTTCAAAAATCCATTTCTCCTCAATCATGAGGATCCACGTGACGTGCCACATACCACTGGAAGTGGCATGACTTATACTATCCATCCATGGGTGTTGGATCTATATGTGTAATTCCATTCATGTATATCTAATTCGATCAACTTTGGGGTCAAAAATACAATTGCTAGGGTTGACATCAATGAAAACAACCAAACTTCCAACAATAAATGAGTAATATTCCAATAACCATAACTTTCCGCTCAAAATTCAAAATTGAGAAAGGAAGAATTCGTTTGAAAGGTATTATAAAAATAAGTATAATTATTCACCCATAAATTTGAATTGGGAAATTAAAATAAGGCGAAATCAGAAGAAATAACTTTGATGCACTTTAGGAACAAAATTGTGCATAGTTTTCATGAATTTGTTAAATTCATTTGACTAACAAAACCTATTGTCTTCACATTTTGTAGAGTTAATAGAAATTATATAAGAAGCATGGAAGATGCATATAAAACCTATATCCATGAAGATGAATTTAGAGGGTTGTATTTCAGTATGGGTAATGAGTTTACATAATCGAATGGGCATAAAGAGAGAAATGAGGAGAGCATGAACCTGGTAGAGACCATAAAGGGCATGCAAAAATATGTCCAAAGATATAAATTTTATAATGATATGATTATGAAATTAAAGGAGTAGAAATATGGATTCAATATGAATTTGATGTAGAGCTTGGATAAAATAGAGAAGAAAATGGATAAGGAGACAGAGTCAAGCAAGTCAAGGAGTCATGGGTTTCATGACAAAAGAATAGAAAAAAGAACCATGGATAGGAATCATCAACACTCAACAAATCATTCATTTAGGAGAGAACAAATTAGTTCAAGTTAATCTCTTGTCAAAAAACATAAGAGGAGGACTCGGGTGAATGAGCTACACGGATAAATGAATAATATCAAGCCTCCTACCTTTGATGGTTAGCACAAGAGGGATGAGGATGTGGAGACATGGATATTGGGGATGAGGAAGTACTCCCAGTTGCATAATTACTCTTCATAGGAAGAAAGGACAATTTCCATATACCATCTCAAGGAAAAAGCATTAATGTGATGGACCAATTTGTGCAAGCGCAACACATTGATGAGAATAAGTTTACTTGGAGGGTGTTCAATAGGTATTTTCAAAAGAAATCGTTAACCAAACGTTACTACGATAAGAAAATGAGGGATTTATTTGAACTCGAGATGGGGAGTGTCATCATATATGAGTATGAAAGGAGATTCATAGAGCTGCTTAAATATGTTTCTTTCATCAATGATGAAGGTGTTAATATTAAAAGATACCTAAGTTGGATTCCATGAATTTTCATTGATAAGATACAATATGATGATCCCAAGACACTGGAGGAAACCATAAGGAGACCTAAATTCCTATATGATTAGAATAGAGGAAGACCAACCTTACTAAAATCTTGGGAAGACAAGAACAAAGGAAATATAGAGCATAGGAAGAAGGGGGCCAATCCACCATTTTTAATAAATAATTATCAAGGAAATACAACTCCCAAGGAGCCCAAAATGAGAGAAACAATGGGGAAAATACCAAGGAAACAACCAATGAAGTGTTGGGGTTGTGAGGGATGCCATATCTACATGGATTTCCCTCATAGAGGTGAAAACGTGAGGGCTTTTCCATATGTACAACAAGTTGATACAGTTGAAGACATGGTTAGAAATGTACCAAGGATCTATGCAACCATGGATAACAAGCAAGATAAATTTCAGTCTCACATGATTGAAGTTGAAGGTAATATTAACGACCAAACCATTATATTTTAATTGATTCAAGAGATATTCATAGTTATCTAGATCCTAAGATGGTGGAAAGATTCAATTTCCAAGAAGAAATCTTGGGAAACCTTGGTTGGTGTAGCTAGATAAAATAGATAAAAGAAAAATTAATGAGATGGTTAAGGCATGTCCAATGGACATGAATGGCCTAAGCACAAGGGAATATTTGAACATCATATCTTTGGGATCCTATGGTTTCCTCATTATTGGTATAGATTGGTTGGACAACCATCATGTTGTCCTAGACTATTATAATAAGGAATTTACCTACTTGGATAAGGAAGGAAACTTGAGAACAGTTCAAGGCATTCCAAGAGATGTAATGGTCAAAGAAGTTTCATCCTTACAGTTGAAGAAAATATTCAGGAAAGGATGTCAATTATTTTCATCACATATGGAGGAGGAACTAAAGGATAAAGTGCCAAATATGGAAGACTATTTAGTCCTAAAATAATTTGAAGATGTATTTAGAGAAATTATGGGGTTACCACCAAAGGGAGATATTGATTTCTCTATCAATATGATGCCTAGAGTAGCCCTCGTATCCAAGACTCCTTATAGGATGAGTACACCAGAACTGAAGGAATTACAAATGCCACTTGAAGAGATTCTGAGGAAGGGGTATGTATTCCCAACTGTGTCACCTTGTGGTGCCCTGGTATTATTTGTGAAAAAGAAGGATGGAACATTGAGGCATTACATTGAATTTAGGTAGATAATCAAGGTAACAATAAATACCAAGTATCCTTTACCAAGTCTAGATGACATGTTTGACCAACTGAAGGATGCAAAAATATTTTCCAATATTGACCTACTATCTGACTATCACCAAGTGAGAATAAAATAAGAATACATCGATAAGACAACCTTCAAAATGAGGCATGGACATTATGAGTTCACAACGGTTCCATTTGGCTTATCAAATGCACCATATGTATTCATGTATTTAATGAATGGGATTTTCATAAATTACATAGATAAGTTTGTCATTGTATTTTTGGATGACATACTTACTCTACATATTTACTCTAAATATGTAGAGGAGCATGGGAAGAACTTGAAGATGGTGCTACAAGTATTGAGGGAGCATAATCTTTACGCAAATTTGAGCAAGTGCTCATTTTACCAAAGGAAGATTCATTACTTGAAACATATCATTTCAGAGGAAAGGATATCAGTGGATCCAGAAAATATAAGAGCCATTGAAGAGTGGCCAACACCAAGAAATGTCTCTAAAGTGAGGTCCTTCATGGGACTTGCATGGTACTATAGAATATTTATTGAAGTATTCTCAAAGGTTTCACACCGAATTACATCATTGCAAAAGAAGGGTGTGATATTTGAATGGACTCTAGATTTTCTAAAGAGTTTTCAACACTTGAAGCTTTTATTGACAAGTGCACCAATACCAAGGATTGTTGATCCAAATGAAGGTTTCATTGTATGCACATATTCTTGTAAAGAAGGTCTTGGGGGGGTCCTTATCCAGAATGGGAATGTTGTATGTTACGAATCAAGGAAATTAAAAGAGCATGAAAGGAACTATGCTACTCATGACTTATAATTGTCAGCCATAGTGAATTCCTTGAATATGTGGAGACACTATATCATGGGTAAAATATTTGATCTCAGAATTTACCATAGTGGTTTGAAATATTTGTTTGGACAACCAACTTTAAATGCCATACAAAGTAGATGGTTCGAATCCCTCAGTGAGTATGACTTTGAAATCCATCATATCAAAGGTAAAGAGGACAAGGTGGTTGATCCACTCAGTAGGAGAGTTCATGAGTTGAATTCTAAAACCATTAGCATATATAAATCATAATTGAAAGACAAAATTTTAGAGGCTGCAAAATCAGATCAACAATACATGGAAATAAAAGAAAATTTTCATCAAGGTATTTTACAATAGAAAATTGAAAATTATGAGCTGAGAAAGAATGGACTCCTCATTTATTGTAATACCCTAGTGTTGAGCCCCATATTAAATAATGTATTTTGTGAATTTATGAAAGGAAAAAGTGCCCAAACAATTAAAAGAGGCTAGTGTGCTATGATTCCACAAGAGACGGGATTTGAAGGGACAAGTATGTATGTATATTTTATTTACCCATAATTGTTTTAATGGAGAGGAGTGGTTACATGAGTTTCTTGGGGAAGTCTACGTGGTTCTTGATTTGCAAGTAAATATATAAACCCATCTTGTGGGATATTTGGGAGTTCTTCTTCTTCTTCTCCTTCACTCACTCACTCATTTTTCATTGTTCACACCTTTCATTTTTTTCTCTCTCCATTCATTTTTCACCCACTCGTCATTCCTCATTCGTGTTTTGTCTTTGGAAAGAAAAACAAATTGTTGCAGAGGAGCCATGGTTTTGTTGGTTGTAATGACTGCTGGTGTATTCTAGGCATGAAATAGTGTCTGCATGTCTAATATGCATTGTCATCCATTAATCTTTGCCCACAACTGTGAATCATGAGAGTACCATCATGGAGATTCTTGACCAGATGCACTAGAGCTTTGGAAGGAGGTGGACAGCCTGAGGGAATATGTGGAAGAGAAGGGATTCCATTCTCTTGGGTTGTGCAATTTGGGTAGAAGAGATATCATTTACTTTGGATTGTTATGTGTGTTGAGAATCCTATGAGAGATTAAGTGTTGAATGGTTTGGGAAGTTGAGTGACACTATGGAACCATCCTTTTGGATTCATAGCATTGGCTCGCGGGTGACATTGTTGTTGAGACTTGGAACAACATTGTCTAATGTTGGGTGGAATGTCCTTGGTCTGCATCCAATTGGTGATTGGTTTCATTAAAGATAAGTGCTCTCTATCATGGTTTTATTTACCTGTGTATTTATTCCACTGTGTATTTATTTATCTATGAAATTTCTATCTATAATATGTATGCTTTTTGGTTATTTATTTTCATGACATATGTCTCATTTATTTATGTTGTAGAATGAATCATGAACTCTGCATGTGAATATTTCATGTCTCTTTATTAATTAGAAAATAGTTCAGAAGTGCGTTTTGAGGTACTGTGTCCAGCCTATGGGTGGTTGGGTATGTTACAGATTAAAGCATCATATCTCGGCTTATGGGTGGCTGGGTATATTACAACTTGAAGTAGCATAGCCCGGCTTGTGGGTGGTGTTGATTAAGGTTGGTTGTCACTAATGTCAACCCTTGAGGAAAGCCCCATAGCACAAAGGTTGGGTAATGGACCCAGGATTGTTTGATGTAAAGATGACTCATTATTTTCTTGTCATGGATGATAATAAGTAGAAATGGATGAAATCCAAAGTGTTCCCCTTATGGTTAAAGCCCTCACGGGAAGACGCTTTGCAGATTGAGTTATCCTAGAAGTATGGTTAGAGAACCCATGCTTATTTGTGGAATAATGAGATTAACGCTAGTGAATTTTTCAATGAAACTATCATATATGGATAGTGCTCGTCATTCCATTTCCAGCGGTATGTGGAACGTCACATAAATCCTCACGGTTAGAGAGTTATGGCCACGAGAAATTGGAGAACCTAGGTTTGGGTAATGGACCCAAGTTTGTTTGATGGATAATGGTATGAGTTTTGATATAATTTCAGGTAATACTATTTTGATGCAGGAGCATCTCTCCACGTCAGCCATCCAACCAGCCACGTCAAGCGCATGCATTCAATTGCTGAAGAGAGGCGCAACCCTCATTTTTTATTCAAATTAATGTAATTAATTGAATGTAATTAAATGTTTAAGCTATTGAGCTGGGAATCCGTGATTTGCACAGGTGTAGAAGTTAATAGTATTTAATATTTGTAAGGCTGCAATCTAGATCTGATAGTGGACTAGACAACCATTTCAATGCAATTGAATAGGGTAGGTAGGTTGGAGGGAAGCGCTTGAATATCCCCCTTAGGTAAAATAGATTTCATACCTCATTTTAGAAGGAAGGGAGTTGTAGTTGAAAGTGGGGATAGGAGAGAATCTTTGAGTAGAGAGAAGAAGAGAGAAGAGCCGAGACCTTGTTACAGGCCGTGCTTAGGAACACCTTGTAAATACATGCATTTTCCATATTTAATACAAAGAGAAGTTTTTCCTGCATTATTCTGTGTTATGTGGATGTCTGTGAGTGTTCTTTATATGTTGTATATGTATCTTAGACATTTTCAGGTTGTTTTGATTTCAGGTGAAGGTATTTGAGGCTTCACACCAGGAGGGTGTGACAGAATGCTGTGGGTTCTGATAGTCGTGCACAAAGGATGTATTTTTGAATACTGCGGTTTCAGAAAAAGACGTGTTGCGACACAAGAAATGGAGTCAGCAAATCAGGAGAAAGAACTCAAGGGTGTTGAATACCTTGGAGGCAAGGCTGTGTAGAAGAGACATAGTTGTAGACAGAATCACTGAGGATTCTGTGAAGCTCTACCAGGTGGGCATTGAGCCAGTGCAAGGAGGGCACAGAAGAAGGACTCTATTGTGAGTTGGGAGAAGAATCAGGATCACTTAAGATTCTGAGAGCTCTGCTAGGTGGTCATTGATTAGGTGCACAGGTGCACAGAAGAAGTGTAGAACTACTGGAAGTTCTGGGAGAAAAGCTCCGCCAGGTGGGCATTTGAGTCAGTGTGCAGACAGGCACCGAGGAAGAGAAGAGAACTCTTTGAGTTCTGTGATTTGAAGAAGAATCCACTAAGGGATCTTCATAAGGTTTTTGAACACCCTGCAGACTCAGCAAGAGGTTTCTTGAGCTGAGGGATAGCCAGGAGGGCATCCAAATTCTCCATCTGTGGGAGAAAGAAGAAGGATTTATTTCCTTAAGAGAACTGAGTGTTTGAGAAGCTTAGGAGAGATAACTCTTTGTGTGCATCTGAATACTCTGCAGAGGTTCATGAGTTGAAGAATCCTTCAAGGATTCGAAAGGAACAAGCTCATGAGGAATAACATCGTTGAAGAGCGCAGGCGAGGACTTAGATTGGGGAGCTCACAGAGAAAAGGAGAAAAGGTTGAGGCCTTTGGCTTTTGAAATCATTCCAAGGCCGGAAGAGAACACACAAAAGCTCGTTAGGAGAAATATCAACTGTCGGATCAGCTGATAGATCTTGGACTGTTGGATTTCCCACGTCCAGGAAGGAGCGAGAGGAGCGCACAAGAACGGGCGGTCGAAATTCTCCAAGGAGAATTCGCGAATCTCCGTGATCCATCAGATATTGGAGAGGTACAGGGAAGATACAACAACATATTCTCGAGATTTTAAAAGATCAGGAGGGGCAGAACCGTTGATTCGAGCCACAAGGGCCATTGGATCTACGCGTGGATTCACATATCGGGGTTTTGTGGGTTGAAACTCTGTAAACTCACCACAGGGAGTCGTGAAATCACGATACGCAATATTTCGATGACTACGAAGACCTTGTGAGACCATAGGATTCGGTAAGAGGACAGGTGGCACATCGCATGTTGGGATTTCATGAGTAGAAGGGCTGAGAACTTAGTGTCAAGGGTCGCGAAGCGTGATGACATGAGAAGCGGTGAAGTGAAGAGAATACTGGAGCCGTCGATCTGAGGAGGACAGGTGGCAGAGATTGAAAGATCTCACGAACTCAGAAGTTCGCAGGGTGAGAGCCCAAGCATTGGGTGATCCAAGTCGCGAATACGCAAGGAGCGAGGAAGAAGGATAGCTGTTGGATCTGGGTCGCAGGAGGACTGTTGGATCAGAGTCCCATCGCATTTTGGCATTTCAGGGAACCCAGGGTGAGAGGATCTCATCTCAACATAAGAATTCACGAGTTGTGACAGGGAGTATTGAGAAGTTTCGGCGCATCGGGACTCGAAAGTCAGAGAATCGAGTTGCTTGACACTGCGAGTGCCGAACTCGCGATAGGAGAAGCTCCGACAGGTAAGGGAAAGGTCAACATTGACTGAGGTTTTGGGTCTCGGGGATCCGAGAGAGAAAATTTCAACCACTGACTTCGTGAAGCCGCGAAATCCGATCCTCTAAGTGCAGAGAGGGGATCGCATGGAGATTTCTGTGGGTAAATATTTTCCGATAGGGAAATAGAAGGACCGGTTAGTGTTCTTCGGGCCGAGGGAAGAGAAGATCCTGTAGAGCATACGTGCTTGCGAGTGTGGCTGTGTCATATTCTATATGGATATTACATGTCATTCCATTTGTTATGGTATGCGTAACATCACATAACTCCTCACGTTTGAGATTTATGGCCTTACGAAGTTGGAGGACCCGCATATGTCATCTAGAAGCCCCAAAAGGTCAAAGTAGTCAAAGTGTTTTAAGATATTTTAAAAGGTAAATAATAAAGTGAAGTGATGAGTGTATTATAATTCAAATTGAATACAAAATAAAATAATTTAATAATAAATTTAATGGATAAATTAGAAGTGGCTTAACCCTAAAGTAAGGAAAGTGGTAAAAGTGACCTAGAAGATGTTTTTAAGGAAGCTACTTGGAGAGTATAAATAAGAGGCAATGATCTCTCATTTAAGATACAATTGAGAATATATAATACCTATAGGTGTTTGAGGTAACCAAAGGATATCTAGGATGAATTTCTGAGGAAAGTGAAGAAAAGAAGGCCGGAATTCAAGGAAGGATAATTTCTTTTCATGATGCTTTCTAAGGTATGTTTTTTTCAGGTCATCTCACCATTTTAGAAATAATTTTTTTTTAGAATGATTCAGACCATGAAATTACTACTCCATTGACGAAACATATCCAATTATCTGTGGTAAAAAAATCATCTTTTGGGGCATTTTATTTTTGGAGTTACACTCCGTGGAAAATAGGGTTTGTGGCTAGTCCTGAAACTAGTCAAAAACAGGTGTTTCGAGTAAAAACGTCATAACTTATTCATAACAAATCCAAATTCAGTAATAAAAAGTGTGTTGGTTATATTAACGTCTTTATTATGCTGTGTAAAATTTTCATATCAATTCAACAAATATTCTGTGTGGGGCACACTCTATAAGGTTGCTCTCTAGAATAAGACAGAATTTAGCAAGGTGTGCCATTGTTTCCATAAATCATTTTCTGAGAGGTTCCAAGTAGTGAAACTTGGAGAAATTGCACAAAACACACTGAAGAACATTGTGTATCAGTTTCAGATATTTATTCATTACAAGTACAAAGTTATGATTATTTCAAGTTAGTGTTGTTGACTAATCCAAAACTAGTCTTGTGAGACTAAAGAAATGTTTGATGAAAATGCTAGTCTCTTGTTGTTAAAGTTAAGGAAGGTTTGCAGGTATGTGATCATATACACCAGGTCTATTATAGAGTTAAAAATAATATTTGGATGATGAAATTGATGAGGGATTTTTGTTGAGGTACAAGTTGGGTACATGGTTGAGACAAGTAGTTGATGAGTTGGCACATACATGAGGTGTATAGTTGATGATGTTGGTATATATTGATGAGTCATAGTTGATGAGTACTTGAAACATGATTGGCACATACTTGGTACATGGTTGGTTTCACTTTTTTATGGTACACGTTGATTATAGATTGTTTGGTACAGGTTGGTGCATGGTTGATGCACCTGTTTATGGTAAAGGTTGATTACAGGCTGAGGTACAGGTTGATGCATGGTTTATTCATGGTTCAGGTTTATTGGTAAATTTTTATAGTGGTATATCGCATAGTGATAGTGTCACAGTGGTTCCATCATTCTACTTCTACTTTAGGGTGGTTGGATGAGGCAAGGACAGGTGGTTGTAGCCACCTTCCGGTTGTAGTCAGAGAACACAGGGGTTTGTAGACTCCTTATGGTTGTAGCCAAAGAATTGGGGAGTTGGAGCTTCCCTTAGGTTGTATCCTGAGAAACTAGGGAGTTGGAGCCTCCTTCCAGTTGTAGCTGGAAAACAAAGGAAGTTGTTGCTTCCAATGAATGTAATTCTTCAAGACATATAGGATAAAGAATTTTGTGGTTTTCTCCTGATTTGGGTTTCCACGTAAAACACTAGTGTACTGTGTATGTGTGTGATTTTTCATTTCTTATTGCTCATTATTGGATAATAATTCTACATTGATATAACACTTGGATTATTTGGAGAAAAAGGATTATAATTACATTATTACTGATTCACTCCCCCTCTCAGTAATCCAACAGGTGGTTGGGTATATTACAGATTGGTATCATAGCTTCAAGTTGAAACACCGAACTAGTATGGGAAAGAACTGTGGACATGGTATTATGGTTAAAAATGGATATGTCCTTGTGATCTTAAAGCTCAAGAAATATAGTGTTGCAGAGATCGCACATAAGACATAGCATCATGCAGACAATAATCCTTTATAAAGGATCATAGAATTGTGGACATCCCTTTTAGATCTTGAGAGTGATCACAACTGTTGATCGAAGCCAAGTGGGAGGTGGAAAAATATGGAAATTTGTCACTTTGATGATTATTGGAGACAACGAAGAAGCGAAAAGGTCGAATTCGTGAAGTCCCATCAGTCTTCTGATCTGATAGGAAGATCAAGTGAAATCTCATCCGTTGATCGTGGTCATCCGATGTTGACCCTCTGGATGTAAGAAGTTTGAGCCTATATAAATCTCGAAGGCCGAAGTCACAAAGTCCCATTGGTCATCCGATATGATAGGAATTTGGGAGTAATGTGAGTCATAGATTGAGAGTGGAAGGATAGAGAAGTTTTGATACTTCAAAACTTCACCACTTTGGTGATTACTGGAGAATAGGAAAATCCCGGAAGTGTTGAAGCCATGAAATGCAAATCCACAGTCCATGAAATCACACAAGCCGTCAGATATGGATTAGAGGAATGTGGAACATATATTTGATTGATTACATGTTGTAGGCCATGTGGTAGGGGTGTCATGTGGGGACACGTGTCACCTGGACTCAGTACCTTTTGGACCCCAACCTGTTCATTTTTAGTGACATGTGACACACATGAAATGGGTCCATGTCACCATAGGTGACATCATCATGCCATTTCATCTCCAGGAGTATGGACTCCAGGGGTTTCCAATGTCTCTACCATAAAAAGTTTCGAAGAGAGAAGTCGTGAATTCATGCAGATCATTGATATAAGATCCCTTCAAGACCTTTCTCAAACGTTAGATCAAGTAATAGAAGGATGGCATAAGCACTTCAACAGATATCACTCCAAGTAAGTGGAAATACTCTAGAGTTGAAATTTCCCAATCCCTGAAGTCTCGAATTAAATAAGGATCGTCCATCCTGATGCTTGGTTAATTCATGGTATTTTGATTAAGTGGTGGAAGGATAGCGTAAGCGGAGGGGTTAACCGATGATAAGCGGTCATCATCACTTTATGACCACTTTAGCAAGTATAAATCCAAAGGAGTTGTGAAAATTGTGAGTGGAAATGTATTGGAGCACCGAAGTAGTGAATTCATGTGGTTCATTGATCTAAGACCCTATGAGATTCCTCATGACCATCTAATTAAACATTGGAAGGATAGGGTAAGTTCTTCGGCAAGAAAAACTTGGGGGAGTTGAATGACTTGAGAATTGTAATGTCCGAGAGTCCCAGAGTAGCGAAGTCTTCAACTACTTAAGGACCATCCATCACAGTGCCTGATTAATTCATGGTCATTGATCTCATTGAACCCTCTAGATGGGTCGGGACCTTCTAGTCAAGAGGAGAATAAATATCGATCGTTTGATCTGCTAGTGTAGTTAATATAAGGGTTTTGATGAAGTTTACTTGAGGAGAAGTTGGAATATTGAAAAGGGAGAATAGTCGAAGGTCGAAGTTTGGAGGACTTGGTCCCAACATCAATCTCATGATAAGGTAATGGGGTCAATTAGAGGCCCAAAGGGCCCATAAGTAACCAGGCCCTTAGACATTGTGTTCGAATAATATCCTATGTAGAAGAATATAGAGGAAGGCGCTAAAGAGTGAATAATCTTGTGGTTTTGAGCCATGGTCACATGGAAAGTGGTTTGAAGGAAGATCTTATACAAAATTCAAATTTTGTGCTAGTTAAAGGAGTTGTGTAACATTTTGACAAGATCCAGTTGCAAAACAAAAGAAAAGAGGCTAAAAGTGATTTTTTCGGCAAGCCATAACTTTCAACTCAGATATCATATTGGGGAAAGACTATAGTCATTGGAAAAATCATTATGTGAGAATAACATGAAATTTTTATAATTTGAAGAATGATAATATATTTCTTCATGAATTGAGAAGAAAAAGGACCTGTAGCATTGTTTGGAATTTTTTTTATAATATGCAAATTCTAACAAAATGGTTGCTTGCACATTTTGCATAATTGGCGGGTGTAAACATATCAGTTCAGTATAAGAATGCATATTCAAGAAATAGAAGAAGGAGAGGGATATTACAACCATGATAAAGAGGCCAAAGGGATATTACAACCATTATTGTTGTTAATGCAGAGATAGAATCCAACGAACACAAGGGAATAGCGAAGCAAGAAACAATGATAGAGACTTTGAGAATCCTGAAAACATAAGTGCAGAGTTACAAAGAAAACAATGAGAGACTGATAAGAGAAAAAACCTAGATAATTTCTCAAGTGATGAAAATCTTAAATCAATTGTAGAGAGAAACAAAGAATGGATCAAACTCAAAATAGGAGGACGAGGGTCGATGCCATGAAAGAAGATATGGTCGCAAAAGAGATGACATGAAATCATAGGCATCACTCACCTCCCTACTCAACAAGTAAATTGTATGCATCTGAAGATTCCATAAGTAGTCCAGAGGTGTCTCATGTTAGGCACCAAAGAAGAAGACATGAATTGGATAGTTTGAAAGGAGAGTTGAGGAAGATGAAAGAGAAAGGGAAGATGATGTTGAATCCTGGTTTCTTGGACTCGGGAGGTATTTTCAATTGCATAACTACTCATCAAACCTAGAAGAAAAAATCGCCACATACCATTTACATGGGAAAGCTACTATGTGGTGGGATCAGATGAAGAAATTTGAGTAGATTAATGAGAGTAGGATCACTTGGAAGAGTTTCAAGAAATACTTTCAGAAGGACTACCCTTCAGAGAAATTATATGAAAATAAAATGCATAAGTTATTTGAACTCATGCTGAGAAGCATGACCATGGCAGAGTATGAATAGAAGTTTTTGGGGATGATAAAGTATGTGGGGTTTATAAAATATGAGAAGGTGAAAATACAAAGGTTTTTTAGTGGACTTCCATCCTTTTATAAAGAGAAGATTCAATATGATGAACCTGAGACTTTGGCTGAGACCATTAGGAAGGATAAGTACCTATATGATCAAGGAAAGGGTAGGGAGTCTTTGCATAAATATTGGAAGGATAAGAAGAAGGAGAAGTCTGACCAGAGAAATAAAGGATTCAAACCTCCTTTCAATAGAAATATCCAAAATAAAAATCATCATGACTAGTATGCTAAGGATGAATCCAAGAGAGAATACTCCTTGGGAAAAATGGGAAGACCACCATTCCAAAGAAGATCACTTGGGGATGCAAAGAAGATCACTTTTAAAAGGATTGTCCTCACACAAAATACAAAGTGAATACCATGCACAACACCCAAAATGATACAATAGTAGAAGACATGGGAAGAATATATGAAGCCTTAGATGATCGACAAGAAGAGTACCAATCCAATATGATCGAGGTGTACTGTAAGATCATTAATCATCATGTTTCTATTTTGATTTATTAATGAGAAATTCATTGTTAAATTGATCCTAAAATAGTGGATAGATTACATTTGGAGAAAAGTAAGCTTGAAAAATTGAGTTTGTTTCAGCTAGCCACTAGAACCAAAAGGATAATCCATGATATAGTCAAAGGTTGTTCCATAATATTAATGGTGTGAATACTAATGCTAATCTAAATATTATACCATTAGCGTATTATGATATTCTAATTGGAATGTATTGGTTGGACAAGCATCATGTTGTACTAGATTGTCATAACAATAAATTTACATGTATTTATGAAGGAGGAAAACATAGCATTGTGAAAGGAGTTCCAAGACCCATCTCTATAAGGGAGATTTAATCCTTATAGTTGAAGAGATGTTTCAGAAAAGGGTGTCAATTGTATGAAACCCATGTGGAGGAGCCAAAAAATACAAAGGGGCCAAGCCTTGAAGAATTTTCGGTACTACAAGAATTTGAAGATGTATTCCAAGAAATACCAGGGTCTCCACCTAAGAGGGAGATAGATTTATCTATTGATTTAGTGCCAGGATCTATCCCCATATCAAAAACATCTTACGGAATGAGTACACCTAAATTAAAATAATTACAAATGTAGTTGGAAGAATTGTTGAAGAAAGGGTACATACATCCAAGTGTTTCACCTTGGGGAGCACCAATACTCTTTTTCAAAAATAAGGATGGAACTTTGAGGCTATGTATTTAATTTTGATAGGTGAATAAATCCATTGTAAAGAACAAGTACCCTCTACCCAAAATTGATGACCTCTTTGATCAACTAAGAGGGTAAAAAATGTTTTCAAAGATAGAGTTGAGATCAGGGTACCATCATGTAATAATCAAGGAAAGACATCAATAAGACAACCTTTAGAACCAGGTATGGGCATTATGAATCTGTAGTGGTGCCATTTGGACTGTCCAATGCACTAACTGTTATGTACTTAATGAATGGCATATTCAGAAATTATTTGGATAAGTTTGTCATAGTATTCTTGGACGACATGCTTGTCGATTCTAAGTCAGAGTAAGAACATGAACATCAACTAATATTGGTATTGCAAGTGTTGATGGAACATAAATTGTATGCCAAGATTAGTAAGTGTTATTTTTACCAAGAATATATCCATTACTTGGGACAAATAATTTTAGAACAAGGTATAGGTGTAGATCCAAAGACGATTGAAGCAATTAATTGATGGCCATCACCCAATAATGTTTCAGAAGTTAGATCATTTATGGTATTTGTTGGTTACTACATAATATTTATAACAGGGTTCTCTAAGATTGATCATCCCACTTCTTTTCAAAATAAAGGAATTAAATTTGAATGGACATATGAGTGTGAAGAGAACTTTAATTTTTTGAAAGAATTACTTACTAATGCATATATTTTAAAGATTGTTGACCCAAATGAAAGTTTTGTGGTATGTACAGATGCATGCAAGGAAGGACTTGGCGGAGTCCTCACTTAAAATGGACATGTCATTGGTTATGAGTCCATAAAGATTAAAGAACATGACAGGAACTATGCCACACATAACTTGGCAAGCTGTGTTGACTGAATATAAGACTCCAATATAAGCTGTCCAATAGATGTTGTAGGGAAGAAATTCTATGAGAGTAATTCCAAATCTATGTATGCAATACTTGGAGGATTGGCAGGTTTAGAATTTGTTAAAGTAATGCATTGTGAGTCAACAAAAGAGTTATGGGACAAACTGAAGAAGGTATATGAAGGAGATACTAAGCTAAAGAATGCTAAATTACAATCATATAGAATTCAATTTGAAAGTTTAAAGATGGAAGAATTTGAAGATATAGATACCTATTTCTTACATATTGATGAAGTAGTAAATACTATGAGAGGTTTAGGGGAAACAATTGGAAATGGTATTATTGTGAAAAAAGTCCTTAGATATTTACCTACAAGATTTGATCCCAAAATATCTTATTTAGAAGAAAGAACTGATATTGCTACTTTATTAATGGATGAGTTGCAAGGAATACTAACAGCATATGAGATGAGGACATCTAATGAGAATCCTTCCAATAAGGAAGTAGCTTTCAAGGTAGCAAAGAAGGAAAAGAAAAAGGTTGAAACAGAAACCAGTAATCATGAGGATTTAGAAGAAAACATGGAAGAAGCTAACTTTGTCAAAAATCTAAAAAGAGGTACTGACAAGTACAAAGGTAAACTTCCTCTCAAGTGCTTTGATTGTGGTAGAGTAGGGCATTTTTCTTCTAAGTGTCCTTTCAATAAACATTTTGATGGAGAAGAAGAAAGTAACATCAAAACCAAAGAATATAAGAAAATGTATAAGAAGCCATTTTGAAGAAATTCTTATAAAAAGAAAAGTCTCTTCATCAAAAATAATAGTGAGTCCTCAGATATAGATGAAAGTGATGAAATTTCAGATATAAGACTTTTTATGGCTATGGAAAATCATAATGATGAACTTATTGAAGAAGAAGAAGGTGAAGTTGACCTAGAAGCTGAACTTGTAAGTTCTTTGTCTGAACTAAAGAAAGTAAGAAGAGAGTGTAAACAAGTCAAAAGAGAAATTGATAAACTAGAATTTGAATTACAAAAATCAAATGGTTTGATTGAGAGAACTGAAATCATGTTAGTTGACTTAAAGCTTAAAATAGAAGAGGCTAGAGTGACTGAAGAATCTCTAACTAAAATGCTTGCAGAAAGGATAAGAAAAATGAAGGTTTAAAAATTGAAGTAGTCTCATTAAGAGAGAAAGTATAAGAAAATAACATGAATCATAGTTCTCAAGTGTTGAATCAAATTATTTGTAGTCAAAGATCAACACATGATAAGACTGTAATTGGTTATAAATCTGCAGTAACTAATGGATGTTCTAGTTCAAGTGTTGAGAAAGCAGGTACATAGGATAATCATGAGAAAATTACTAGCAAGAAGATTGAATCAGAAAGGCAAGAAGAGAATCAGGCTTCAACAGTGCATAGAAGAAGTTATGGAAGACATCAAAACATGTTTGAAGGCTACTATTTCTTCTATTATAAGTATGGACACAAAGCAACTTTCTGTAACGTTTTTTTAAGAAACATAAGTGCACATAACAATCATGGCATATCTAGATTTGAATATGAAAGAAGACATGATAAATCTATTCAGAACAATGTGAAAAACTCACATAACAGATTTGATGCTTTAAAATTTGAAGTTGAATGCTATAGGTGTAATAACTTTGGACATATTTCAAGAAATTGTCCAATGAATTTCCAAAAATCTGTTATAAACCAATACACAAATCATAAAACTAGTTATTGGAAAAGGAAGAATGATCATTTAGAAATTGGAAAGTGGATGATCATAAAGCTAAGTGGTTTGTGGAAAGTGGATGCTCAAAACATATGACAGGCAGAAAACAAATCTTTGATTCTTTAGATGAAATAAAAGAAGGTTCAGTCACATTTGGTAATGATCAATCAACTCGAATAGTTGGAAGAGGCATTGCTTGTTTGAACAAAGACATAATGGATGAAAATGTTTTACTGGTTGAAAATATGGAACATAACTTGTTGATTGTAAGTCAAACATGTGATAAAGGGAATCTTATGATATTTTATTCTAAACAATGTTAAACCAGGGATGTTAAAACAAATCTGTTAGTTGGAACAACTACAAGGACATCAAATAACATATACATTTTAGATGAGAAGAATGAAAATTGCTATCTTGGACATGAATATGAAAGTTGGTTATGGCATAAAAGACTTGGACATATTAACTTTGACAATCTGATTCAGTTAAATAAAAAAGAGGCAATAAGGAACTTACCTATCATAAATAATATTTCCAACTATATTTGTAAACAATGTCAACATGGTAAACAAACTAGAGTCAAGTTTAAAACAAAGGCATATTCTAGAACAAAACCTTTGGAAATAATACATGCTGATGTATGTGGACCTATGAGGACAACATGTCTAAATGGTGACAGATACTTTATGTTATTTGTGGATGATTTTACTCAAAATGACTTGGTTGTTTTTATTGAAAACGAAGTCTGAAACTTTTAACTATTTTCAAGTTTTCAAAGAATTGACTGAAAATGAAATTGATATGAAGATTAAGTGCTTAAGGTTAGACAATGGAGGAGTGTTTGTATCAAAATAATTTAACAATTACTGTGCTGAAAATGGAATTAAAAGACATTTCTCTGTTACAAAAACACCTCAACAAAATGGTGTTGTTGAAAGAAAAAACAGAACTGTTATGGAAATGGAAAGAACAATGTTAAATGAGTCCAAATTGAATGACATGTTTTGTCCTCAAGCTGTTCACATTGTTGTACACATCTTTAATAGAAGTTTGCTAAGAAATAATAATGATAAGACACCCTATCAATTATGGAAAGGAAGACCAACAAACATAAAACATTCTAGAATTTTTGGGAGTAAGTGTTACATTAAAAGAATTGATAAAAGCCTAGGAAAATTAGACTCAAGAACTGATGAAAGCATATTGGTTGGATATTCATGTTCAAGAAAGGCTTATAAATGCTATAATTTCAGATTAAAAAAGACTGTTGAATCTATAGATGTAAGGTTTGATGAGTCTTCATTTTTGAAGTCTAAATCTAAACAAAAGGACCAACAAATACATGAAATATATGACAAACATAAGATGGATGAAGAAGTAAGTGAAACAAAAGAAACTAAGGCTGATGACAGTGAAAAATTAATTCCTACTTTGATACAGGGCACAACTCCATCCAAAATCATGACTCCATCAAAGACTCCAAGCAAGAGAATACAAAAAAATCATCCTGAAGAACAAACACTTGGTGACTTAAATGCAAGTGTTGGAACAAGAAGCAGAAGACAAGAATCCACCTCAACTCATGGACATGTATCTTTACTTTCTCTGATTGAACCCAAAAGTATTGAAGAAGAAATTAAAGATGAATACTGGATGAAAGCAATGAATGAAGAACTTAGTCAAATAGAAAAGAATAAGACATGGGAATTGGTTCCTAGACCTTTGAATAAGAATGTCATAGGGGCTAAATGGGTTTTCAGAAATAAGATGGATGAAGCAGGTAAAATAACTAGAAACAAGGATAGATTGGTTTGTAAAGGGTATGCATAGGTAGAAGGAATAGATTATGAAGAAAAATTTTCTCCTGTTGCAAAAATGGAATCCATTAGACTGATTCTAGCTTATGCCAGTTCTAAACACATTAAAGTTTACCAAATGGATGTAAAGTCTTCATTTTTGAATGGTGATTTAGAGGAAGAAGTATATATGGAACAAATAGATGGTTTTCAGGTACAATAAGAAGAAAAATATGTTTACAGGTTGAAAAAGGAATTTTATGGGCTGAAGCAAGCACCAAGGGCTTGGTATTCCAGACTTGACAATTACTTGAGGTGGCAAGGATTCAGGAAAGGTAAAACTGATGTAGTCTATGTATTAAAGAAGAAAATGATAGCTTGATCATTGCTGAGATATATGTAGATGATGCAATTTTTGGTAGTGATGATAATAGGCTTAGTAAACAATTTGTTGAAAGTATGCAGAAAGAGTTTGAGATGTCTATGCTAGGAGAAATGAATTTTTTCTTAGGATTGCAAATTACTCAATCTGATAAAGGTATTTCCATTTCTCAAACCAAGTATATAAATGAAATGCTTAAGAAATTTTAGATGGAAGATTCTAAACCAGTTGGCACTCCCATGGTTACTGGCTGTAAATTAAGTAAGTTTGATGACATTAAAGATGTTGATCAGACAGTATACAGATCTATGATTGGTACTCTTCTTTATGCTATAGCTACAAGAATTGATATTATGCATGCAGTTCGTCAAGTTGGTAGGTTTCAGGCTTCACCAAAAAATTCTCATCTACTTGCAGTAAAAAAAAAAATCAGATATCTTAAGGGGACAACAGAGTATGGTTTGTGGTATCCTACAAGTAATCAACTTGATTTATATTCTTTCACTTATGTTGATTGGGCAGGTTGAGTTGATGACAGAAAGAGTACTAGTGGAGTAGCATTTTTTCTTGGAGGATCTCTTGTAAGTTGGTCAAGTAAAAAATGATCAGCAGTGTCTCTATCTACTGTTGAAGCAGAATACATAGCAGCTGCAACTTGTTGCACTCAGGTTCTATAGATGAAACAGATGCTGGAAGATATACATATTTATTATGATGAACCTATATCTATCTTCTTTGATAATACCAATGCAATTAGTATTTCTAAAAATCCTGTTATGCATTCAAAAACAAAGCACATTCCCGTTAAATTTCATTTTCTAAGAGAGAAGGTTATGTCTAAAGTTATTAAAGTGGAATATGTTGGCATAAAGGATCAGATTGCAGATGTATTTACTAAACCTTTACCTAAAATGAAATTTGAAATTCTCAGGGATCAGTTGGGGGTTTACCCTCTGTAATTTCATTTCATTCTCAAAGATTGCAAGGGTTTCATTATAAAATCAGACTGCACAGGTTTATTGACTATTATTGATAGGGGGAATTTCTACTGAAATGATACATCTTTGCAAGTGGTTTTCTTTTCTCACGGGGAGTATGGTTGATTCCTTTTCCATAGATGTCAAAAGGGGGAGAAGAGATTTAAATTTTTCCATCAATGCCAAAGGGGGAGTTTGTTGGCAGGGATTGCAGTTTGCACAAGACTTGGTTTTGTCATTAATGTCAAACTTTAAAATTCCAAAGGGGGAGTTTGTTGGTCAGTTTGCACAGGAACCATGGATCAGTTTAATTCAGATATCAACATGCCTCTCGACATGCCGAAACGCCGAAATGTGAAATGTAGAAATGCCAAGGATCGTGACTTGGAGTGTCGAAGAACTTCATCACATAAATGCCGAAACGCCAAAATGCGAAACGCCGAAATACCGGGGATCATGAATTGGAGTGTCCAAACAGTTCATCATAGAAATTTTGAAATGTCGAAATGCAAAACGCCGAAATACCAGGGTTTGTGATTTGGAGTTTCGAAACACTTCATCACAGAAATGCTGAAACGCCGAAATGCAAAATGCATTTCGATTAACCTGTGGTCACGACCAATGTACATATGGGTTAGCACAAGTGGCTTGCCAAAGCACTCAAGGGTTATTCCATGCTGAAAAATAAAAATAGATGTATGTTCATCGAACGATGATTGTTAAATATTTAAACTAATCATGTGGTTATTATTCGTCTTGATTCCTTGGCCAATAATAATTACTGTAAGGAAGTTATTCAGTTATGGTAACTAATTATTTGAAGCCTGAGAGTTTAATTGTATGCGCTGATGATACAGGAAGATGAATAAAGTGAATGCAACAAGAAAGGAGTATTGAGGATTATGGGAGATATATGGCTCTGTAAAATTTGAGGAAGAGAAAAGATAGAGGAGGGAAGACACATACACAGATTGATAAATCTAAGTGGTCTGGTCAAGAATTAATTGTGATATGAATATAAAAAACAGAGAGGATTTGAATGCTTAATCTTTGACAGAGAAGATAAACGTTTGGTTTGCAGGTTCTTAGTGACAGAGAATGATTTCAGGGTGGTAGGGAGGAACAAGGGGAGACTGTAAAAGTCTCCTGTACAATTTGGTGCTTGTACATATGGGAGTTGTAGCTTCTATTTAGTAGGTGTTGAAGAAACAGAGGTAGCCTTTCATTCATAAGAATGTAAAGAGAAGTTGGATCTTTCCTTTCATTCATAAGAAGAAGAGGTTTTTCCCTTTTGGGTTTCCTTATGAAAATCTTTGTGTCATTGTCTATTTATGTGATTTCATATTTATTTATTTTAATGATTTGTAGCAAGACACACAGTAAAAGGCATAATCTGTGTTCATTGAGTAATCTGTTAAATAAAAAGAAATAAATTTTATCTAACTGATTCACCCCCCCCCCCCTCAGTTAGGTTATCCTGTGTAACACACCCCCTTCTCATTGACAAGTATTAAATGATTTATATGGATTGGATTGCATGAGTCTCATGTGTTTCTGAGCCAAACATTGTTTCATATTTAAAGAGATGTCATGTATGGTTGTTGAAGAAACTAGTTTCCAATCAATAATGCATATAGAAATGAGATTTTTCAGAAGAGGTAGCCATGGTCGGGGTAACAGATGAAGAGGAAATTGGAATAGGGACCCTAGAAGGACAAGGCTTTCTATACATTTTGATGTAGACTCGTAGAGTTGAGCCAATTATTCCAAGCTGTATTTTTTAACTAGATTGGACATGGAGTGGTCCAACCTAGGCATGAAAGGCCTCCCTTCCAAGACCCACATGTCACTGGTATCCCAGTTCCCCCTCATGTCTCATTACAACCTGAAGTCCTTGAAAATGATGGATGGCAAGAGATTGTCCATCCAGCAGTCTCCCAACATAATGGCTGGCCTAACCTGTCTCTACTTTCTCCTCCACTTGTTAATCAAATTTTTGAAGTTTCCCCTACCCACTCACCAGTTCAGTCTTCCCATGCAAGTAAAAGGTTAAAAACCAAGGCCCACCATGCTCTTGATAAAGGAAATGTCGTTGCTTCCCCCTCCTCTCCCTCAAATGACTCTGCCAATTTTGTATCGTCCTGCATGCATTTGAGAGATGATTGTTCTCATGTTATCAGTGAGATTAGGCCTAAAGGATCCACATAGCCTATGGAAAATTCATAGAAATCAAAGGGAGACAACAACAACAAGGGGAATATTGCCTCTCAGAGTGGAAAATATGGGTTTTAAGTGTTTTTATTTATTGATTGTTGATAACAGTTGACTTTTGAAATTTTGGACAACACACTATTTTTTTGGATATATAGATATTATATTTTTTAATATAGTTTCAATTATCATTGATATAAATTGTCAAATTATGAGAGTGATGATGGGAGCCAAAAGGAGGGATGTGTTTGATTGATTAAGTAGTTGTGTTATTCTTGTTAGATAAACTAAAGGGAGTCACAAGGGGTCCCACATACTAGTTATTATTTTAAGACCCTTATTATTATTTTATTACTTTTCCCCCTTAAATAAAAGGCTGGTTGAGTTTTAGTTAACTTAAATAAAGGGGTTTTTTAACTACTTCAAATAATTATGATTTCTTAAAGGCAAAAAGAGGAGGAACAAGAGGAGGATAGAAGGAGAAAGCATATTAAGGTCTTCTCTTGAGTTTTATTGAGATAACTCAGTTTTCATTCATTCTTTAATTCATTGAAGGCCTAATTCTCTTTTATGATAGCAAGATCCTATTGTAGACAAAAAGATTCAAGGTTGAATTACATCGTCCATAAACTTGTTTTTCAGAGGTGTTGACCTATCTTTGATAGTCTGTGTAGACTTGTCTGTTTGTGAATTAAATTTCATGATTGATAAAGACTATTGTGCAGAGTCGATTGGGAAGAAATTTGTGGCAAGTTGATATATCTTTTAAAGTTCATTTTTTTACTTCCTGTTAGAAGTCCTTTTGTATGGTTTTCATCGGGGACATCTAAGTTTGACTTTGGTCCAAACTTCCTCAAGGAATTTTGTAAAGAGAACCAGCCTTTTAATAAATTGGAATGGAATAAATGATTTCTTTATGTCTCATCTATGTTGATTATTGACTTTTCTTTTTTTTTTACTTCTGTCTCTACATTTATTTTTGTATTTGATATATTCAGAAAATTACATAAATATTGAATTTTTCAGCAATCTTTCATTTATAAAAAAATCATCCTAGGCACTTGTAAATAATACTTTTGGATTAGGAAACAAATTTTTGATGGCTATAAACATAGGGTGATATTCTCGTCTATCTTTCTTTAGCCAAGTAAGATCTGAAAATGCTTGAGTAAGATCATTTCATATATTTTCCTCAACAACAGGTTGGTGATAGTGAAAGGTGGGATAAAATGACAGGTTGACAGGTTATAGGTTGATGTGACAGTGACAATGGAAGTTATTGTGGTAGTGATAGTTTGGTCTACACTTATATTTTAGGGTGGAAGGATGGGGAAAGGAAAAGGGGGTTGTATCCTCTTTCCAGTTGGAGCCAGAGAACACAGAGAGTTGGAGCTTCCTTCAGGTTGGAGCCTATAAATTAGGGGGTTGTATCCTCTTTCCGGTTGGAGCCAGAGAACACAGAGAATTGGACCTTGATTCAGGTTGGATCTTGAGAATCAAGGGGTTGTAGCCTCCTTCTAGTTGGAGCCATAGAACTCAAGGATTTCTAGCTTCCTTCAGGTTGGAGCATGTAAATAGGGGGTTGAAGTCTTCTTCTAGTTGTAGCTGGAGAAATGGGAATTTGGTGCTTCCAATGAATGTATTCTTTGATATATAAGAAATAATTTTGTGGTTTTCTCCCATTTGGGTTTCCACATAAATTATGGGGCACTGTGTATTTGATTTGATGTTGCTTATGTTTATATGCTCATGATATATTGAATGAAATCATAGGTGACACATTTGTGATATATCGCTGATAATGTTGAAGTTTATATATTGTGATTAAAAGTGGTAAAAGTGCTCATACTGATTCACCCCTCCCCTTTCATTATTCCAACAACCGGTTCGCATATTGGGTCGGGAGATCTAGAAGCTTTGGAATTGATCCATAGGGACAATAAAGGTCCAATGAACCTGGTATGGTCCAAAGGATGCAACTTTGGAGCACGAGGATGTTACGCAAGAAGAGTACCCACATATGTTTTAAGAATTTTGAATTTTTTATTGTACATGTGTATATAATGCACCGAGGATAGCGCTTAAATAAGGGGGATGGGAATGTAATACCCCTAGTATGAACCTCAATTGTAAATGTAAATGTACATAAGGGATGGTGATTTGTTGGCATCCAAGTTTTGGGTTCAGTTTTATGTACATGCACCAAGGGAGGAGTGGGAGCCTATTTCATAGTTTTTCACACACCTAAGTATGTACATGAGGATTTCCTTGAAGTGGGCATCAAACCAGGTTTTGTAGCCGGGATATTTTAGGGCAAGAGATATTTTTTATATATGTATTTGGAGGCTAGAGTTCAAGCGTGGTTATTAGGATCAATATCCTAGATGCTAAAAGGATAGTGGGCCTATATTTTTAAAATGTAATCACACTCAAATATTAATGGAAAGTGGGGATAAGAGTTTAGGAGGAGGGGCTAATCCAAGGGGGCTTAAGCCCAAGGGGAATATTTTAATAATATTTCCAAAAGTATAATTTATTGGATATATATTTATCCTAGGTTCCTAAGGGATGGGAACAAGTCACCAAGTGGAGGTAATCTAGTTCGTAAGGTGACAAGTGTCTAGTTATAATAATGCAAATATATTGTTGGGCCTTAATGTATTTTGGGGGAATTCACTCATTCCTTCATAATTCAAACCATCACTCCTTTGCTAGGCACCTATACCTTGCTTCCATCACATAAACAGTACTTTGTGAGGCTTGTGTGTTGTTGAAGAGGTGGGTTGTCAGGGTCGTGTGCCATTGAAGAAGCGGGTTGTCAGTCCCATGAGAATTCTCTCTAAGTGAGAAAATAGTTGGGAATTGTCTTCCAAATGTGCCAAAGTTGTAGCTAAAGATCTTGGAGACTTCTTGTTTCCCCTATTGTTGAATCTCGGAAGGGAAGTGGGGTGGCCGAAGTACTATTGAGAATATAAGGGGAACACTTCCTGGGGTGGACATTCATGTGGGGAATGAGGAACTGTAGGCTATCTACTAGAGTTGTCACCTTTTCTGAGCATTTTTCTTGTTGATATACTCTATCTTCGGTTAGGAATCCTTTTCCTTGGTGGAGTTTAAGCCCCAGCTCAGGGGTGACCTTTTCTTGAGAGTTGATGAGTGATAGAGTCTATGGATGGGAGGAAAGTATGAGGTTTGCATGCAGTTGGTGATTTTTTATAAAAGATAAGTGTCTTTTATGTGCTTATTTTAATTACTTTGTGCTTAATTGTCTATTTTTTAACATGTTTTTTTCCTGTAAGATGTTGCATGTGAATATTTGTTGTTATTCTGCATAATGTTGTTCATATGCAGAGAATTTAATTATTTTAATGGTATCAGAGCTTTGGATTTTGGAGTGGCATTTCCCAGTAGGGAGTTTTCGATGCTACAATGTGGTATCAGAGCTCCAATTTCAACACTAAGCATGCATGGTATGTATAATAGATTTTTGAGGATAAAAACAATTGCATAAATTTTAATTTAGAGGAAGTTTGTGATATGCCTAATCAATTTATTACAGTGAAATTGAAGGAATTTCATAGGAAATTTGAATAAAAGAGCCCAGGAATTAAAAAGTATCAATTTCAATCTCTAATCGATACAAATGTGGGCCTGTATATGGTCGAATTTGGAATTTGTAGTGCGTCCATGGAACCCATGATAAAATTGGGTGAAATTGGGAAATAAGACACAATTTATGTAACAGAATTATGGGAAAAATTGGGCATGGAGCATTCAAATTTTAAGAGAATGGATCATTTTGAATTCCAAGTGAATAAATTTGTATTAGATAGGTGATTCAAGAATTTCCATGATGGTCACGACAATCACGAGTCAGAATTATGGAAAAAACAGTTGAGCAAAGAAAGGATCTGCGTGCACTAAGTGGAGGAGACATGTGAAAAATATGATGCACGAGTGTGCGGACTAAAATTTTGTGTTGCATAGAGAATCATTTGTGGAACACGTGTAGGTTTTGTGTGCAATGTATGCGCATTGAATATTCATATTGCATAGAGTGAAATTATGATGCGCGCATCATATTGGTCTGTGAAACAAAAAGTTGTGTGCAATGAATATTGATGCATGGTATAAAAGACATGTGTGCTAAATATAGGTGCACAATGTGATCATCACATGCACTAGATGTTTGTGTAGGGTACAAAACTCGCATTCAATGGATGTTGATGTGCGGTGCAAAATTCATGCAAACTAGATGTTGGTGCATGGTGTTGAAGTCGCATGCACTGGATCTGGGTGCACAATGCAGAAGTCACAGGCACTAGATGTTGGTGCGTAGTGTGAAAGTGGCATGCACTAGATGTTGGTGCACAGTGCGAAAGTCACTCTCATTGGATGATGGTGTATGATGTCAAATTCTCCTGCATTGGATGTTAGTGCATGATGCGTAAGTTGTGTGCACTAAATATTAGTGCGTAGTATAAAAATTGTGCACAATGAATAATGGTGCACGGAATAAAAGGTTGTATGCACCAGATATTTATACGTAGTGTAAAATATTTGTGCACTAATTATGGGTGCAAGGTGCATGCGCTACATTTTTTCATTGTCCATATAACACTTGTGCATGTTGAATATGGGTGCATAATCCAGAACTTGTGTGTGTGAATTCGATTTGGCAGTCTATCACAGCAGAAAACCAATGATTTTCCATGAAATTGTTTTTCATTTTGAAGGTCATAATCTTGCGCGAAATGTTATAGTTCCTAAACAATTTTTTTAGGATTTTTAATTTTTTTTTATTGTAAGTTCCATAGGAACCAAATACAATCTCTATAGATTAAATGATAAAGTTTTGAGAGAACCTTATAAAAGTCTAAACCATTCATCAAGCGAAGATATTACGAGGAAGTTATAGGCCAAATAATGGAAGGTAAATTTGAGACCTAATTAACTTCTAAGGTCCATAATGTCCCACTCTGGAATCTGTTTGGGGCACTAGAGTAGTCAATGGATATATCTTGGTTCATACAAGACAACTGCACCTAAAAATGTACTTGAGGACATATAAGACAACTATAACATTCAGGGCTAAAAATATAATTTGGCCTTGAACTTCAGCAAGTTGTATCTAGCAGCCTTGTTGGCAGCCAATTCATTTTTTTAATTGCTCTTAAAAAAGCTGCCTACACCCCTTGTCTCATTGACGACAAATCATCGTCGCATTGTGCTACTAGACATTTGTTTCATTTTTACGAAAATTACAATTTGGTTCCGATTCAGTTTTCACAACTGAAAGTGTGAAAACACCTCTTTCATTGTTTGGACTGTCCTCGTCTTTTATTGATTTTTCCGAAAGACACTCGACCATTGGTTTATCACATGACTGCAAAAGATTCTTTCAAACTTATGTCCTTTGGCCTACTCTTACTTTGATTGCGCATTTGGATCTATTTGATTACTAAGCCATTGAGCATGAAGATTTACTGGTTACATTTGATTCTATAAAGGTCATGATTGATTTTGGTCTTATATGCTTTGATCCTTATTACTATGATCTCTTGACTCATTGATTATATGAGAGTTTTGGTTGCAATGTTCTAAAAACTTTGAAATATAAACATTTGAATGTGCAACAAATGCATTGGTAATATTATAAGGTTGATTTGAGAAATGACAATGGTTTGAGTTTCACAAAGGCGCATTGATTAATCTTTTTGATTTCAATTTTATAAACGACGTTTGGTGCATTGTTTTGTGAGTTTGATATTTCATTGAACGATCATAGTTTCAAACTATACATTGGCACGATTGAATTAACATTGGTTTAAAACGTTTGATTGATACGATGGATCGTTGGTTAATGTTGGATGTCATGTTGGATTGAACTGTACACTTGCCGCATGATTATAACATATGGTGTTGGTTCTATTTCGGATGGATGGAATGTCGATATGGTTGTACACCTATTTGGTTGGCCGATACATATGGTTTAAACGATTATGATTATGGATGGAACAACACTGTACTCAGTCATTAATACACTGCATGGTGGTGGTAATCCCACCACCTTCACACACATGCAGTTAATCCTTACCCCTTTGAGCGCTGAAGCTGTTAAGCCCTATCATTTTTCAACCCTGTGTTTTGTATTGTTCAAACCAAACCCTACCATGCACAGAAGCCATGGCTCCTGTCGTAAGGGCCGAGCCCAACGGGTGCCAAGCACTGTTGATGTTTGATGGTGCGTATAGCGACCTGGAAAATGTCGGGTGGCTCGCTTTCATAAGGAAATTCGATGGTTATAACCACACTGTGGCTCGACAATTTGCGTTATCATTCGATGGTTGTCGAGCCATAGTTGGAGATGTCCAGCTTGAAATCACTTAACAGTTTCTCAGCTCAGCAACCGACCTACCTGTTACGGGACATAAGTGGTCCAAAAGTTGCAAGGTAGATGATGTCCCGTGGACATTGTTAGTTCAGTCTCGAACAGTGAACTCCTACGACAGAGGTTGGCCTGTAAAAATGTTGAAACCACACTGGTATGATCTCCTGATGATAATCAAGCAATTCGTTACTTGTGAGGGCAGGTACGGGTTCATTTTCTTGTTTCACTTGCGTTTATTGATGGTTTTTATGGGTTTCGAACTAAGTATGCTGCACTACCTGCATAGAAGTTTGTTCAATATGGCTAAAAGGTACAAGCGTAGCCAAGCTGACACCAGCCTCTTCCATTTGGGGTTGATTACAATGATATTGGTTTATGAATTGGGGTTACGTCGTGATTCTTGGCATGATTTTCTCAGCCGTAATGGCTTTGAAGAATCGAACCCTCCATAGGTCGATAAGCCCATGGTGACCGAAACCCAGCCTTTTCCCCCTGTGCCTTATAGCGTTTTGCTACCCAAACCTAAACCCGATTCACCTACGAATTTGCCTATGGCTGTGATTAAACAGGTTGAAATTGATAAACCTGTGACCAATCGGCCTAAAGCTAAAGATAAAACTAATGCTAAAGGAAAGAAAAATGCTAGGTTAATATCTCACATGGCGAGAAATAAGCATAAAACCCCTACCAAATCAGAGCCTATCGTGGTCAGCGAAGACTCTGATTCAGAGATTGAATGTTTTCTCGCCGAAGAGTATCCTTAATCAGAGGGCTTGTGTGGAAAACCTCCTTATGATTTTGTCAAGAATTTACCTCCTTGTCTGCGGGATAATCCTAATCTCCCTGGCATTGAACTATCCCATGGAACCCTCAGTGAATCGTCGAAACCCTCGACTGCTCAACCTGTTGCTCCACCTTGCAATCAGTGTGGGTTGTGGCTGGAGAGATACTACTTGGATGTCCCAAGGTTGCAATCCAAAATCCACAATTTGGAAAACCAAGTGGCAAAGCTCACTGGTCAAAATGCAAAGGTGCAACCCAACGACAAGAAGCAACGAACTACTGGTTCAATCCTGTTCAAAAATGTCGAGTCTTCTACAGCAATTGTCAATTCAAAATTGACATAGTCTCAACAACTGCGCTGTATAACTTTCACTCATTTATATTACACTTTCATAAACTCTGTGTACATATTTCACCTGCTCTGTTACATAAGCATGCTTTGCTATATATAATTTTTGTTTTGATGAATCAATTTTCGTTATAGTTTAAGATTCGATTGGATTTGGTTTTGATTCGATGGATCGTCAAATAGATATGATTGTTCAAATTTAAATTCAGTTGGATGCTCTATTCATAAATGAAGTTGTTAAAAATAGACTATTGTTGGTATTTCTATTTTCCGATACAGTCAATGCTATGATTTGAAATGGTTATGTTCTATATGAATATGATTGATAAATTGGTTAACTATTTTCAACGTCTTTCGTCCAAATCTGATACTTTTCTGTTGATACATAACCAATTGCAACTTATTCGATTCTCATTATTTTTTGAATTGGATTATGTTCAGGGTTTCAATATTGTTTCTATAATTAACTCAGTAAAGATTTTTGTTGATTATTGCCCAGTTCATGAATTCTGTCGATTTTATCGCGCCTCTGTCTGTTGACTGTGTGGTGATCAAACATGAAGATTTTTGAGTCGATATTCATGGAGTATGATTTCATCCGATTGCAATTTATATATCGTCCTTTTAACTGAATGATATCAATCTGTTGTTATGACTATAACTAGTCAATGATAGTTACGACCATACCTCTGAACTGTTTGAAACTCAGCGAACGAAGTCTATGGCTGGATTCCATGGATACAGTTATGCATGAAATCGTGATGGATTTCTATATTGGCAATGGATTAAACGATATGAATCTTATGCAAATCAATAATGATTGTTTTGTATCTCATACGATTTGGTTTACCATTGATTGCATTTATGAAATAGTCTTGTTAAGATTTGATTCGATTTTATGTCAATTGGAAAAACATAGCATTCTTACCCTGTCCCGATTGCATTCTTTTTGATTTGGTTTAATTTAAGGAATAATTGAATCATTAGTAATTAGTTTTGGATTTGATTTTATTTGATTATATCTAGTCTTGTTTGCTATTTTTGACTAGCTACAGAATCAGATGATTCTGTAGCTAAGTTTGTAAAGTCATTTTTTTTTATTGTTTTCTTAATAAAACATTCTTCTAATTTGATCTTTGTGTTCTATTGCAGGCAAATTCGAATTGGCAATAGATATCATGAGCAGTTAGGGGATGATCTATAGATTTTACTTACATTTTATTTCCTTAGTTTAGTAGATTTTGGGATTTTTCCCCAGATTATGTAAACCAATTTGCTATTATTCACAAGGATGTTTTACCTTGTGAGAAACCTATATAAACCTATGGTTTTGTAATAATAAACATCCTCAGTTGTGGGAGAACAAGGATATGTAATTTTGATTCAAACTGAAGTAGAATTGATGTTTTGTCATGGCTTTTGCTTTTCAATATATCAACACTTTGTTTCAAGTTTTGTATATCACTTTGTTTATGGTTTAGTATTAGTTTGCTATCTAAATCAAATGCAAATGATATAATTTCTTTACTGTTATACGTTTCTTGTTTCTTCCAAATCGATAAAGGACATAACAGTTATTAATCCATTTTGTGAATGACAACTTTGTCTTCTTCATAAATTGAGTTGTTATATAAGTTTGTTGCATAATAGGTTTCCCTTATTGCAGAGATTTATTATCAAAAGATTGTTATGATTTTCTTTTATGTCTTTTTTGTCCTGTAAAACACTTCAAGAAGCAGCATAGCTGATCGTTTTCGAGAATCATAAGGACTAAACGGTGTGAATTTCTTCCTCCAAACAACTTAAGAAGTCATCTTACACAGGGCAAACTTGTTGCGTTTCCAAGTCAATTAGTTAGTTGTTTATTGTTTTATTCAGTAGTTTGATATAGATAGTAGTTTAATTAGATTTATATTACATTGTTTAATTTCAGTAATATATATTAGATTGTTTAATTTCAGTAGTTTGTATTTCTTTTTCATAAAATACAAAAATCAAAAAAGGGATCCATGACTGTCTTAGGGCAAAATACATATGATTTTTGCAGGTTTTAATCAAATCTGTAGATTGTCCATTGTGTACATTGGTGAATAAGGAATATTATAACTAATAATTAGATAGTTGATTTGAGTTATTATAATCATAATTAGTATCTTGTATATATAATAGTTAGTAGTTTATAGTTAGATTAGTGTAGTTAGTTTAGTTTGCTTTATTAGTTTCTAGTTTCCTTTATTTTAGTTAGTTTCTTGTATTCAGTTATAGTTTAGTTTGTTTTATTTACTTTAGTTAGATTTCTTAGCTCAGATCATTTCTCTCTTTGGTTTTCATAGGAGACCTTAGAGCGGCCAACGGAGCCGTTAAACTCGTCAGGGTGGTCCATTCCAAACGGCTTGGGTTATTTAGACAACCCCGGACCAGTTCCACTCTCCCAGTTGGTGGATGGTCGATTTTGCCCGTCAACAAATGGCGCTAGAAGGAGGGCCAAACTAAATTGATGGCACGAGGTGGTCGCAAGACTCCTCCACCCCCTAATCGCTCCCCTATAGTGAATAGAAGCCGTTCATTTGATAGTATTCCCCCTCGAACAACAACTACTTCAACCGAAGATCCTCAGATCACAGTTGAGCCAGCAACCCCTAATCCTACAGGTGGTGATATACAAGAAATTTTTAGACAATCTCTCATTAAATTACACAAAGCCTTTGCTAGTCTTAGGAAACCAAATCGCCGGTGGGGTCAACCTTTAGACTTCTCCGAAGTCAGAGAACAATTAGGTGATATAGACCTTACTGTGAATCCTACAGATCCAAACATAAATCTTGTTGCAGGAGGATCTGGGATACCTCCTTCACCACCTCCCTCATCTCCTTCTTCTTCTGGAGGAGATTCCTCTTTTGATGAAGGTAAATCACCTTCTTAGCCTTCTACACCCACTACCCCAATGGAAAATCAGAACAACCCTGCTAGACCTTGGTTGGACTAAGATGTCGTAGTTGTACCTGGAGACCAACACCCTTCACCTAAGCACCCGAAGAAATGGCTTTCTAAGTTTGATCCCGATTCAAAATAGATAGTTGAAGATCATATCAAAAAATTTATGTTATCCATCAGACTCCGCAACGTAGAACATGAAGATGTTGTCTGTAGGTTGTTCCCTTACATCTTTGAGGGTAATGCATCCACTTGGTACTTTGCCTAGCAGCCTCACACTATAGTATCGTGGGAAAAGTTTGAATCATGGTTTTTGAAAAAATTCGGAGATGGCAAACCTCCTGAAGTCTTAGTCATGGATCTTTCAAACTTAAAAATGAATGCAAAAGAAAAATTTAAAAATTTTAATCAAAGATTTTTAACACTTAAGAATAGAATCCCTGCAGACTCTATGCCTGCTGAGAGTCTTGTAATAGCTTACTACACTAAAGATTTACATCAAAGTATAGCTATTTGGGTGAAAAGATCCAAAAAGGCCATGTTGTTAGAAGCCTTTGAAGAGGCTACTCAAATTGAAAAAGACATTCTTAGTCTTAAGGATTCTTCTAGCAACTAAACTGAGACTGTTTCTTCTTCCAAGAAAAAGATTGAAATTCTTCCCAGACCTACACAAAACAAGACACAACCCGAAAACTCTGATTTGGAAAATTTAACCAAAGTTGTACAAAAGTTATCTAATCAAGTCGTAGACTTAAAAAGGTCGACTGAAGAAGCTTCTTCGAGCAAAGGACCCTACAAACCTCCTTTCTGAAATCCTTTTCCCCCAAACCGACCTAATCCAAACCCTGAAGGCTTGAACCTAGAAAGTTTGCAATGCGCACTACAGACAATTCTAGGAGCCCAAGATGACTTGATCCCTCCTGACATCCCTCAAGAGGAAGTTAAGCAGGAAACAACCCAAGAAGAAGAGTCTTCTCCAAATATCTTTGGTCACCTCTCAGATAGTATCTTCCAAGCTAACTTTGAGACTGTGCACCCTTATAATACTAGGAGCAAGACCGCGAATAAACCTCATGCCGAGAACACTACAACTCTACCTCCAAAATCATCTAAATTAGTAGAAACTAAACAGAGTAATGCTAGCCCTAAAATAGATTATGATGTTGTTGAAGATCTTAAGAAATTGCGGGCTAACATTTCTATTTATGATTTGTTGAAATTTCCATTTTTGTTACAGAAGATGTTGCAAAATATTTCAGACAATGGCAAGAATGGTAATTCAAACAGTAATAAGGTTGTGCAAAGCAAAGTTCCACAGAAGAATTCTCCTAAAAACAATCCTGATCCTCAAGGTAAAGGAAGCCTTCCTGTAACTCCTGTAAATAATGTAAATAACAATGTAAATAGTGTAAATAATTCAGATAAAGTAGTAGTAGAGAATGCACGTAAGAAACCTCAAGCTACAACTCTAAATACTCGCAAGAATGTTCCTCCTTTTCTTTTAAATTTCAAAATCTTCAACAGAAATGTGCATAATTGTATGGTTGACTCAGGAGCATCGTCAAACGTGATGCCCTGGTCAGTTTGCCAAAATATTAACGCCCAAATTGAACCATCTTCCTTGAAAATCATACAACTTGATCGAACAGATGTTAAAGTTATGGGCGAGTTAAAAAATGTATTGATTATATTATCGTCTAACCCTAAGGTTCATCAAGTTATTGATATAATTGTGGTGGATATTCCAGAAGTGTATGGTATGTTTTTGAGAAGGGACTGGTCGGAGTAGCTACACGGTTACTTCGCAACGGACTGGTCTCATTTATGGCTTCCAGAAAACGGCAAGCCCAACAAGGTCAGGGTGAATCGTGAGCGTTACCTCAAGTTCACGGTAACAGACTTGAATGAACCCAATGAACCATACACATCTCCGGCTGATTCATCTAAAGTCCAAGGGATGGACACCTACTTCGGAAATTTCACGGCTGAAGTTTCACCTATCAACAATCCAGAACAACAGTCTGAGATCTTAGCATGTACGCAACCAACAGCTTCTATCCAACAATCCTGTGAGCCCGATGAAAATCAA
>ML783962.1:772510-784026 GCA_009831015.1 Picea engelmannii | reverse complement strand
CTAAATTTCAAAATTTGTGGCTTGGGCCATTTTTGATTGCTGAAAAGTTGGGTCCTAGTTCCTTTCGCTTGCAGAGTCTTGAAGGGCAGCTTGACACCTACCCGGTGAATGGCCAAGACCTGAAAAGATACTTTGCCTGATTTTTATCTTTGTATATTATGTAAATATTTCCTTTTGTTTTTGCCTTTGTTTTCATTTTATGACTTTTATTTGATTGATCAGTTTGGTGTGTTTCGAAACATATGCATGCTTATACACTGAGCCATTCAGACATAGACCATAGAAAAATCTCTTCGCTGAAATAACTTCTGAAAGATTGTACAAACATCAGTGATTTATATTTCTGAAAATGATATTGGAAAATGCTGTTTGAAAGAAGTTTACTAATTTCAATCTCTAAGTGAATTTTGTTGTGATCATCTTCATCTTTTTACGTTGTCCCTTTTCCGTAAAGGAATGACTCAAAAAGGATGTCTCCCTATCAAAGTAAGTTGTTTTAGAAATAAAACATTTCTGGAGATGAATAAGGACAGTATTTAAAAAATTCTGATGAGGTCTGAAGAATATGAGAAAATATCAAGATTTTTCAGCGTCACCCCGCTCAACTATCTATAAAAGAAAAAATAAATAAAAAATATTAATAAGAGTTGTGGGAAGTGTTTGTAAACCCACTGGGATACTGAACAGGTCCGGTGGCAGTGGGTAAATGCAAGCATGGCACCAAGACAACTTTGTCAGGGTACTGAACAGGCCTGCTGGCAGCGAAGCAATGTCGGGTAAATGAAAATCTGTAAAATTATAAGAAACCTCTTTTAAAAGTCCTTTATTCTAATATAGAGCTTCTTGACAGGATAAAGACGTCCGAGTGGGTTAAATGGTAACCCTGTCAAGGCTATGGACGCCTGCTAGCAGCAACGTCCATGCCAACAGTATTGAAGATTTTATCATAAAATCATGACTTGCTGATCTTTAAGACTGTTATTGGTTTGCATCTTTTAAAACTTCGCTGGAAAAGATAGTAGATGATGATGTAGTATGATTTTTTGGTTGTTCTTTTAAGTCGAATTTTTCTTTGATGTCCTGATCTGAATTCATTTCTTTTGACAGAGATAACTACTTCTCCCAGCGTGTCGCCATTGTTGGCATCCAATTCATTTTTTTAATTGCTTTTAAAAAAGCTGCCTACACCCCTTGTCTCATTGGCGACAAATCATCATCGCATTGTGCTACTAGAAATTTGTTTCATTTTTACGACAATTACAATTTGGTTCCGATTCAGTTTTCACAACTGAAAGTGTGAAAACACCTCTTTCATTGTTTGGACTGTCCTCGTCTTTTATTGATTTTTCCGAATGACACTCGACCATTGGTTTATCACATGACTGCAAAAGATTCTTTCAAACTTATGTCCTTTGGCCTACTCTTACTTTGATTGCACATTTGGATCTATTTGATTACTAAGCCATTGAGCATGAATATTTACTGGTTACCTTTGATTCTATAAAGGTCATGATTGATTTTGGTCTTATATGCTTTGATCCTTATTACTATGAGCTCTTGACTCATTGATTATATGAGATTTTTGGTTGCAATGTTCTAAAAACTTTGAAATATAAACATTTGAATGTGCAACAAATGCATTGGTAATATTATAAGGTTGATTTGAGAAATGACAATGGTTTGAGTTTCACAAAGGCGCATTGATTAATATTTTTGATTTCAATTTTATAATCGACGTTTGGTGCATTGTTTTGTGAGTTTGATATTTCATTGAACGATCATAGTTTCAAACTATACATTGGCACGATTGAATTAACATTGGTTTAAAACATTTGATTGATACGATGGATCATTGGTTAATGTTGGATGTCATGTTGGATTGAATTGTACACTTGGCACATGATTATAACATATGGTGTTGGTTCTATTTCAGATGGATGGCATGTCGATATGGTTGTACACCTATTTGGTTGGCCGATACATATGGTTTAAACGATTATGATTATGGATGGAACAACACTGTACTCAGTCATTAATACACTCCATGGTGGTGGTAATCCCACCACCTTCGCATGCATGCAGTTAATCCTTACCTCTTTGAGCGCTGAAGCTGTTAAGCCCTATTGTTTTTAAACCCTGTGTTTTGTATTGTTCAAACCAAACCCTACCATGCACAGAAGCCATGGCTCCTGTCGTAAGGGCCGAGCCCAATGGGTGCCAAGCATTGTTGATGTTTGATGGTGTGTATAGCGACCTAGAAAATCTCAGGTGGCTCGCTTTCATAAGGAAATTCGATGGTTATAACCACACTGTGGCTCAGCAATTTGTGTTATCATTCGATGGCTGCCAAGCCAAAGTTGGAGATGTCTAGCTTGAAATCACTGAACAGTTTCTCAGCTGGGCAACCGACCTGCCTGTTATGGGATAGAAGTGGTCCAAAAGTTGCAAGGTGCATGATGTTCCGTGGACATTGTTATTTCAGTCTCGAACAGTGAACTCCTGCGACAAAGGTTGGCCTGCAAAAATGTTGAAACCACGCTGGTATGATCTCCTGATGATAATCAAGCAATTCGTTACTTGTGAGGGTAGGTACGGGTTCATTTTCTTGTTTCACTTGCGTTTATTGATGGTTTTTATGGGTTTCGAACTAATTATGCCGCACTACCTGCATAGAAGTTTGTTCAAGATGGCTAAAAGGTACAAGCGTATCCAGGCTGAAACCAGCCTCTTCCATTTCGGGTTGATTGAAATGATATTGGTTTATGAATTGGGGTTACATCGTGATTCTTGGCATGATTTTCTCAGCCATAATGGCTTTGAAGAATCGAACCCTCCACAGGTCGATAATCCCATGGTGACCGAAACCCAGCCTTTTCCCCCTGTGCCTTATAGCGTTTTGCTACCCAAACCTAAACCCGATTCACCTACGAATTTGCCTATGGCTGTGACTAAACAGGTTGAAATTGATAAACTCACGACCAATCGGCCTAAAGATAAAGCTAAAACTAATGCTAAAGGCAAGAAAAATGCTAGGTTAATATCTCGCATGGCAAGAAATAAGCATAAAACCCCTGCCAAATCAGAGCCTATTGTGGTCAGTGAAGACTCTGATTCAGAGATTGAACATTTTCTCGTCGAAGAGTATCCTTACTCAGAGGGCTTGTGTGGCAAACCTCCTTATGATTTTGTCAAGAATTTACCTCCTTATCTGCGGGATAATCCTAATCTCCCTGGCATTGAACTACCCCATGGAACCCTCGGTGAATCATTGAAACCCTCGACTGCTCAACCTATTGCTCCACCTTGCGATCAGTGTGGGTTGTGGCTGGAGAGATACTACTTGGATGTCCCAAGGTTGCAATCCAAAATCCACAATTTGGAAAACCAAGTGGCAAAGCTCACTGGTCAGAATGCAAAGGTGCAACCCAACGATAAGAAGAAACGAACTACTGGTTCAATCCTGTTCAAAAATGTCGAGTCTGCTACAACAATTGTCAATTCAAAATTGACATAGTCTCAGCAACTGCGCTGGTATAACTTTCACTCATTTATATTACACTTTCATAAACTCTGTGTACATATTTCACCTGCTCTGTTACATAAGCATGCTTTGTTGTATATAATTTTTGTTTTGATGAATCAATTTTCATTATAGTTTAAGATTCGATTGGATTTGGTTTTGATTCGATGGATCGTCAAATAGATATGATTGTTCAAATTTAACTTCAGTTGTATGCTCTATTCATAAATGAAGTTGTTAAAAATAGACTGTTGTTGGTATTTCTATTTTCCGATACAGTCAATGCTATGATTTGAAATGGTTATGTTCTATATGAATATGATTGATAAATTGGTTAACTATTTTCAACGTCTTTCGACCAAATCTGATACTTTTTTGTTGATACATAACCAATTGCAACTTATTCGGTTCTCATTATTGTTTGAATTGGATTCTGTTCAGGGTTTCGATATTGTTTCTATAATTAAATCAGTAAAGATTTGTGTTGATTATTGCCCAGTTCATGAATTCTGTCGATTTTATCGTGCCTCTGTCTGTTGACTGTGTGGTGATCAAACATGAAGATTCTTTAGTCGATATTCATGGAGTATGATTTCATCTGATTGCAATTTATATATCGTCCTTTTAACTGAATGATATCAATATGTTGTTATGACTATAACTAGTCAATGATAGTTACAACCATACCTGTGAACTGTTTGAAACTCAGCGAACGAAGTCTATGGCTGGATTCTATGGATACAGTTATGCATGAAATCGTGATGGCTTTCTATATTGGCAATGGATTAAATGATATGAATCTTATGCAAATCAATAATGATTGTTTTGTATCTCATACGATTTGGTTTACCATTGATTGCATTTATGAAACAATCTTGTTAAGATTTGATTTGATTTTATGTCAATTGGAAAAACAGAGCATTCTTACCCTGTCCCAATTGCATTCTTTTTTATTTGGTTTAATTTAAGGAATAATTGAATCATTAGTAATTAGTTTTGGATTTTATTTTATTTGATTACATCTAGTCTTGTTTGCTATTTTTGACTAGCTACAGAATCATATGATTCTGTAGCTAAGTCTGTAAAGTCATTTTTTTATTGTTTTCTTAATAAAACATTCTTCTAATTTGATCTTTGTGTTCTATTGCAGGCAAATTCGAATTGGCAATAGATATCATGAGCAGTTAGGGGATGATCTGTAGATTTTACTTACATTTTATTTCCTTAGTTTAGTAGATTTTGGGATTTTTCCCCAGATTATGTAAAACAATTTGCTATTATTCACAAGGATGTTTTACCTTGTGAGAAACCTATATAAACCTATTGTTTTGTAATAATCAACATCCTCAGTTGTGGGAGAACAAGGATATGTAATTTTGATTCAAACTGAAGCAGAATTGATGTTTTGTCATAGCTTTTTCTTTTCAATATATCAACACTTTGTTTCAAGTTTTGTATATCACTTTGTTTATGGTTTAGTATTACTTTGCTATCTAAATCAAATGCAAATGATATAATTTCTTTATTGTTATACGTATCTTGTTGCTTCCAAATCGATAAAGTACATAACAATTATTAATTCATTTTGTGAATGACAACTTTGTCTTCTTCATAAATTGAGTTGTTATATAAGTTTGCTGCATAATAGGTTTCCCTTATTGCAGATATTTATTATCAGAAGATAGTTATGATTTTCTTTTATGTCTTGTTTGTCCTGTAAAACACTTCAAGAAGCAGCATAGCTGATCGTTTTCGAGAAGCTTAAGGACTAAACGGTGTGAATTTCTTCCTCCAAATAGCTTAAGAAGTCATCTTGCACAGGGCAGACTTGGAGCGTTTCCAGGTCAATTAGTTAGTTGTTTATTATTTTATTAAGTAGTTTGATATAGATAGTAGTTTAATTAGATTTATATTACATTGTTTAATTTCAGTGATATATATTAGATTGTTTAATTTCAGTAGTTTGTATTTCTTTTTCATAAAATACAAAAATCAAAAAAGGGATCCATGACTGTCTTAGGGCATAATACATATGATTTTTGCAGGTTTTAATCAAATCTGTAGATTGTCCATTGTGTACATTTGTGAATAAGGAATATTATAACTGATAATTAGATAGTTGATTTGAGTTATTATAATCATAATTAGTATCTTGTATATATAATAGGTAGTAGTTTATAGTTAGATTAGTGTAGTTAGTTTAGTTTGCTTTATTAGTTTCTAGTTTCCTTTATTTTAGTTAGTTTCTTGTATTCAGTTATAGTTTAGTTTGTTTTATTTACTTTAGTTAGATTTATTAGCTCAGATCATTTCTCTCTTTGGTTTTCATAGGAGACCTTAGAGCGGCCAACGGAGCCGTTAAACTTGTCAGGGTGGTCCATTCCAAACGGCTTGGGTTATTTAGACAACCCCAGACTGGTTCCACTCTCCTAGTTGACGGACGGCCAATTTCGCCCGTCAACAAGCCTCAAGCTCAAATGGAGGGAAAACTTGGAAATATTATCCAAAATATGATTATGAAGGAACCCAGTTGGGCTCCTGAAAAAACTCCAAAGGAGTAGGTGCAAACATGCATCGGTATAGCTAAACAAATTGCACGTGGGTGAAGGGTGAATAGAAGGAATAAATGGTTAATATTCCATTGACCATAACTTTAAGCTCAAAACATAGAATTGAGAAAGGAAGTAGTAGTTGGAAAGGTCTTGGACAAAGAATTCCAATTATTCAACTAGAAATTTTGATTGGGAAATTAAAATCACAATAAATTAGAACAAAGGCCTCTGATGCACCTATGGAACAAAATTGTGCATATTTTTCATGATTTTTTAAAATTTATTGGTCTAGCAAATCCTATTTCTTGCACATTTTGCAGAGTTAATAGAAATTAGATCAGAATAATGGAATATGAACAGAGAACCTACAACCATGAAGATGGAGTTAGAGGGTTGTATGTCAATATTGGTAATGAGGATACAAAATCCAATGGACGTAGAGAAGGCGAGGAGAGAATGAACCTAGTAGAGACCATAAAAGGTCTAAAAAAATATGTCCAAAGCTATAAAGATGATAAAGAGAGGCTTATGAAATCCAAGGAGTAGTAATATGGATTCAATATCACGTTAATGTAGATCTTGTATATAATAGAGAAGAAAATGGATAAGGATATAGAGTCAATAAATTCAAGGATTCATAGGTATCATCATAAAAGAAGAGAAACAAGAAGTGTTGATAGGAATCACCACCACTCAACAAAGAATTCATTTAGGAGAGAAAACAATAGTTTAATTCCATCTCCTGTCAGAAATCATTGGAGGAGGACTGGGGTGGATGAGTGTTGGCACGCAGTGGGAAGACCCAGGGTTAAACATTTATTCACTAAAATAATCCCAATATAATTTCCCTTTCGGCATCACCCGCAAGAGGTGAAGTATCATCTGGAGTACCTATGGGGACTACAGGAACCAGGCTTCCGCAGTCATGGGGGAATACGAGGCATTCTTTCTTTATTGTTTACTTAACATTTATTCATACATTTTGTGCATAAAAACATAACAACATAATAACCTATCTCATATATTCAATAAACATATACATGGAACCATCAAATCATAGAATGTATTCATATTAACTAGTCATTATATGTGAGCATTAGATAGAATAAAAAAACACATCATAACACAAGGATTTAACATGGTTCACCCCAGCTTAGCTACGTCCACAAAAAATTTCTTCTTATATTATTCATTCATAGTTTTAATACTATGGGTGCGCACTGCACTCATACAATGATCTTCAGTAAAATCTGAAACATTCCTAAGTTGTTCTATGTTGCAGCCCACGCATACCTCTTGATTGATATTCAAAACAACTCACTATTCATTGCTCAACACCCAAAACAACCAGGCTCTAACTATCGAGTTTTCACCGCTACCTTCTACCCAAAAACCGTTACATATTTATAGTTTTACAATATGGCTTATCCTATTACAATGTGGAAAACATTTCGGAAAATGCCTAACTAGATTCTGCCTTTTTCGCGTTGAATCCTTGAAATACACTAATTTTATTTTTCTTTTGCTTCTCGTTTGTTGATTTTTCGAGAAATCCACGTTTGTGTGATTCCCAAAACTTACCCAAAATGGATTGCTCCAACATTCCCCCAACACTCACATGTGGCTCATCCCAACCCACTTCAATCCTGCTTCCATGTCGCTATGAACTTATTAACTATTTCTCGTGTGGGTGTGACCTTTTATTTGACTTGTGTTTCCTGCTACAAACTTTCCTCTGCTTCTATCTCCCATGTTGATATCTTTGTTGTAGTAATGTTAACTTAAGACATTCTTCCTTAACAGTAACTGAGTCAAATAAGTGTTGAACTCCTTTGATACTTTATCGTTCATTCTAGGTAGATGGATTTCTTGCGTCTCAAGTATCATAAATGTTGCAATACCTCGGTTCTTGATACAAAAAACATTATCTTCCTTTGTCCTTCATGTTCTTGTTTTTCTTTAGTCACCTTGTATCTTGTGGGATGGATCCTTCTTTAGTTCTTGTATCTTCTTATGCGCCATCTCTTACCTCGTTTTCATCCTATTCTAGGAAGATTAATCAAATATGGAACTCTTTCCTGTACATATGTTGCTTTATTGTGCACTTCTCATGTCTTCAGTGGTACCATTTCTCTCTGCAATTCCTTCAAATTTTGCATTCTCAACTCTATCTCTGTCACTCAACTCTTATTTACTTGCTCGACTCTAGCTGTCAGTGCTCAAACAATATTAACTCTTTCTTGGCGGCCCCTCATCTACTTTTATGGCTTCTACCAAGTTTTATCGGCCTCTTTACACCCAAACTTGCATTATCATCTGAATGTACATATAATTAATGCCTTCCATAGTCTGACATAACTTTCACTTATTCTGTGGATCATGCTCCATATTTTCCATCCTATCCAAATATTCATCACCTCCTTCCTATTATGAAAATGCGGGTTGATCATTTTGCAATCATATTCACTCTTTAATTCATGTCCCGTCAAGTAGGATATTTAATGCATTCAGCCATCATCTGCACAGATCTCCAAGTTTTCCTTCTTTATTCATACTTTCTTTCTCCTTTCTGTGTAGTTCACCTTCCTCTTTCTTTTCTATGTCAATTTCCAATTCATACTTCCAAAATTCAAACTCCTTTATCGCTTTTCTTGTTTTTCTGTCTATAATACACTATGGTACACATATTGCGTGTTGATAATAGTGTGCGGAAGCCAAGCTTTCCCTATACAGTTTCGGCTGATTACCATTAAATAGTCCTTCCACAACTTCACTAATCGGACAACACTTGTATTTGTCACAAATCGAATCGCATATGGTCCTAACTAATGCATCTAGAAATTCCCTAGGTGTTACAAAAACCTTTTTTCATAAAGTAATAATAAGTCTCCTATCTGAAATTTATTTTGTTTAATGTGTCTGTCATGCCAAGATTTCTTGTGTGCTTTCTGTACTTGTTTATGGAAACCTGCGACAAATCTGTCTTCTTCGAGTCCTACTAATTTTGATATTCTCTTCTCCATTACACCAAAATTTATAAGCTCCGCCATCACAACAATGCACAAACTTGGTACAATAAACTTCATATGAATCACAACTTATTGACCATACATCAATCTAAATGGATTCTATATTGTCAACTTATTTCTTTTAGTCCTTTGTGCCCATAATACTTATGGAATCTTCAAATTCCAGTCATCTCGAGTTACATTGCAAACCATTGTTGATGCATGTTCTAGGATCTTATTGAATGCTTCTTCTATACCATTTTCCTGAGGGTGATATGGGGTGATCTTTTGATGATGGATTTGAAACTCCTCTTTCAATGTTGCAATCATCCTATTCAGAAAGTGAGCTCCCTGATTGCTCATAAGTACTCTTGGGCATCAAAAATTTGTCACCACATTTTCAAAAACAAATCGCACAATTGCCTTTGCAGTGAAGTCTTTGACTGGTTAAATAGTTTGTCACAATAATGATATACCTAGCTCCTGACCTCTTAGCTGGTGGATTAATAATCCTAACAAATTCCACTGTCTATTTTTCAAATGCTTACAATGTCACTTATGGAACTAAGGGAATTTCATTTCTCCTAGAAGGCTTTCTAATTCTCTGAGAAACATCAAAACTTTGGAAGAAGTCCTTAACATCTTTGTGAACAGTAGGCCACCATGGTACTATGCGTAAAATATTCTAAGTTGTTTCCCTTCCTGCATAAATACCTCCTACAACCCCTTCATGCACCTATGACATGAACATATGTATTTCATGATTTAATACACAACATCACAAAATACAATTTGCGCCTAAATTGTACATATTTCCTTCCATCAACTGGTAGTTTTCTTCTTTCACTACAAGTTGCTTCTTTTGTGCTACTGTAAATTCTCGAGGAGTTGCTCCCATATTGAAGAAATGAACTATGTCTAGAAAATAGCCATCCACCATTTGTACTGAAAATAAGTGTGGATATGGTAAACTATCATCCAAGTTTCCTACATCTTCTCCTAACAATATGCGTGACAAGTAATCCAGTCCTGAGTTAAACTTCCCTTGTTTCACGATCACCTGAAAATCATATTCCTGGAAAAATATTATCTATATTCATATTCCCCCCCAACAATGGCTTGTTAGCTAGGTATCTCAACACAGAATGGTCTTTATACATCTTAAAGTGAGATCCCAAAAGATAGTGTCTAAAATTATGTAAGGAATACACCATGGCTAAACCTTCTCATTCTCTCATAGTATAGTTTTGTTTTGTAGATGATAACTTACTACTTGTGAATGCAATAGGATGGTCTAACTCACCTTCACTTGTTTGTGCTAAAACTACTCCTAATTCTATAGACGGTGCATCCACATGAACATGAAATTCCTTGCTCCAGTCAAGAAAAACTAGAATTGATGCAGTGACCATCTATTGGACCCCAACAACTCCCCCTAAATGTTTACAAAATTTAAAGGCCCCCCATTAGAATCTTGATAATTATAATGAGCTACAGAACCAAGCTTTCCAAATAGTTCCATACCTTGACTTGATTTCACAAAAACTTAAGACATTCACTATAGTATATGACATTCATTACAAGAGTATATGTCAAAATTTAGAAACGAGCATAGAAATCTCAATTTAAACAAAAACGTTAATTTTTATCAATTGTTTACTTTCGTTTAAACTATGATTATGTGTTCATTATTTTGTTCATTAGAAAGTTTGACTATTTTGAATAATGGGTTCAATACTTCATCAAATAATATCTTGGTTGGTTTCTCATTTTCACAAAATTATTTGGTGATATTAATTAATTAAATTATTTTTTCATTTTGCATCTCATTTCAAAATAAAAATAATAATAAAAAAAAGAATTATCTATCATTTGTTTGATTTTGTGAAAAACCAAAATTAATACTTTTCTCATCTCCATTAATTTGAAGCTTCTAGAATTTTAAGATCATATTTGAAAGGAAATGATAAATAATGTTTGTTTAGAACTTATAGTTAGTTTAAATTCATTTTTTATTTTATTATTCTAGATTTTGTTTTATTCACAATTTTTAGGTTGTTAATTTAGGTTTCTTTTTGTTTCACATGTTTATATTATTCGTTATTTGGTACGAATCTGATCATGGATTTATTTTATTATCTAAATATGTTCAAGATTATTGATCCAAAAATAATATTGGATTTGTTGGATTACTAAGAGGGGGGGTGAATCAGTAATAACATAATTATAATCCTTTTTCTTCAATTGTTATATCAATGTAGAATTATTATCCAATAATGAGCAGTAATAAATAAACAATCATACACATGCACAGTACACCAGTGTTTTACGTGGAAACCCAAATCGGGAGAAAACCACGGAATGCTTTTTCTTATATGTCTTGAAGAATTACATTCATTGGAAGCACCAACTTCCTTTGTTTTCCAGCTGCAACTG
>ML783962.1:756266-771581 GCA_009831015.1 Picea engelmannii | reverse complement strand
TCTCATTATTCCACAATTAAGCATGGGTTCTCTTACTCCACAAAGTGTCTTCCCGTGAGGGCTTTCACCATAAGGGGACCACTTTGGAGTTCATCCATATTTAATTCTTATAAACCATGAAAAAACAATAATGAGTCATATTTACATCAAACACTATTGGGTCCATTACCCAAACCTTTGTGGTACGGGTCTTTCTTCAAGGGTTGACATCAATGACAACCAACCTATTGGCAGCCAGTTCACATTTTCATCCTATCTTTATAAGCTGCCTACACAAATGTTTTGGATCCCTTGATTCTCATCGCAATCTTTTGCTCATTCACACACCTGCCTTTTGTTTTTGTTTTCACGACTGAAAGCGTGAAAACCTTGGTTCGTAGTCGTGTCAATAGCATTAAAATCGTCACTGGATTACTATGGTTACTCTTGTCTATGTGTTCATTACACTTCTAATTCAATAATGGTCACACCGTTGGCAAGACACCAAAACCTTTACTCATTTGTCTTTTTTGTGTTGATATGACTTCATTTTTATAAGATTGAGATGATATTATAATGACTATCATTGAGTCCTTGATACATTGGTGGTTTGATGTTCTCTAGTCTTCATCAAATTCCTTGGCGCATTGGTTTCATGAAAACACATTGACATTGTGGTTAGACCCTTGGTGCAATCATTTCATACAACACATACTTGTTATGATTGAACCCTTGGTGCTGATTTCGAAATATTGTTTTGGTTTTAAATAACACTATTGCTTGTTCAAATATTTCGGGACGACTCATCATAGTTATCAATGGTTGTTTTATTTGCATTGATTTAACATACACCAATGGTGATTTGAATCACCATATGTGCCGTCGATTGTACATTCGATATGAATGTTCTGCATGGAGTGTTTCATTCCACCACCCTCGCACACTTAGGCATTAATGCCTACCTTATATCCTGGGTTACCTCTGTTGCTTTTGGGGAAATCCCTGAGCTTTCGATCCTACGTATACCCTGTCCAAACCCTTGTCCCTTTACCCGGCTCACTACGTGCTCTCTCCTATGGAACCTGTGGTGCGCATAGAACCTAATGGTAGCCAAGCACTCCTGCTATTTGACAATGCTTGTGAAGACCTGGAGAACAGTGGCTGGTTAAGTTTTATCCAGAGATTTGAGGGTTTCGACCTTTCGGTCGCCCAACAGTTTTCCCTCACCTTCGACGGGTGTAGGGCTAAGGTCGGAGACATACAACTCGAGCTAAATGAGGAATTCATCAGCTCAGCTACAGGCTTACCAGATACAGGGAAAAGGTGGTTTAAGAACTCTAAAGTGGATGAAGTTTCGTGGCCGCTCCTATTCACCTCGAGGAATATTGTTAGTTGTGATAGAGGTATGCCTATCACTTCCCTCAAGACCAGATGGCATGATCTTTTAGAAATTGTTAAGAAATTCGTGACCTGTGAAGGTCGTTATGGGTTGGTGTTCCTTTACCATCTTTGCTTGCTAATGAATTTTATAGACTACCCTATGAACATGCTGCACTATCTCCTACGCAGTATTTACAAAATGTCTAAATGATTTAAGCGTGAGAAGGCTGATAGCAGCCTTTTCCATCACTGCTTGATCAAAGTCATTATTGTTCATCATTTGAATCTTAGTGGTGACTGTTGGCAAGCCTTCCTATCAAGGAATGGCTTGCCACTGCTGAGTGTGTTCAAATGGATAAAGTTGTGGTCACTGAAACCCTGGTTGTACCTACCGTGCCATCTCCTACCCTTCTACCCCCTGCCAAACCCTCGAATTGCACCAACATTGACCTACCCGATACTATGGCCGACCCGTGTGTTAAAGATAAATCTAAGACCATCAAGAGGCCTATAAGGAAGAAAGGCAAAGGTGATACTGGTGTCAACAGTAAGGGAAAGAAAAATGCACGATGGATATCCAGATGTGCTCAGAACAAGCCCAAGCAAGACAGTGACAAGAATCCCATTGTTTTGAGCGAGGACTCGGACTATGAGATTGAACGTTTCCTAGCCGAGGAATACCCTTCCTCCCATTTCCTCTGCTCTGTGGAATCCTATGACTATGTTTCCAACTTACCTCCATGCCTCAAGAATGACCCTAACTTCCCCGTAATTAAGCTTCATAGTGAAACCCCTGGTAGCTTGAAGGAACCCTCTCCTGTAATGCCAAGGCATGATCAACCATCGTGTACTCAATGTAACTCTTGGATTGAACATTATTACACCGATGTTCCCCTGTTGCAATCTAAGATTAAATCATTAGAGGAACGAATTACTGTGTTGTCAAAAGAAAGAGATAGGCTACAAGACAACGAGAAGAAACAAAAGACTACGGGGTCAATTGTCTTCAGAAATGTTGAGGCAACTACAGCCTTTGTCAATTCAAAGTTATCCTGACCGAATTGTTTTCCTATAGCCCAGGTATGTATTTCAACATCGATTTTGCTTATGAGTTGGTTTCCATTAGTATAACCGATTGGGTTTGTTTTCGATTAGTTATGTTTGTTTGAATAGATTAAAAACAATTTTGTTTACTTCCAATTCCCAGGAATGATTTCATTTTTATTTGAATTAGTAAAGAAGATTTCCTCTTGTTTGCATTGAAGATTTGTTTGCTAAAATCGAATATAGCTATGTTCTGGATTAATACGATTTTATTATTATTGGATTGTGTCGGCTCTAAGATTTAGAAAACTTAACAAAAGTCGTTCAAAAACTGTCAAATCAAGTTATAGATTTGAAAAGGTTGGCTGAAGAAGCTTCTTCAAGAAAAGGGCGTTACAAACCCCCGTTTAGTAAGCCTTTTCCCAACCGACCTAATCCAAATACCGAGGGCCTAAATCTAGAAAGACTACAATTCTCCCTTCAAACGATTCTAGAAGCCCAAGACAACTTGATGCCCCCTGAGCCTCATGAAGTAGTAGTTTAACAAGAGACAGTTGAAGAAGATCAATCTTCTCCGAACATATTTGGACACTTCTCGGACAACATTTTTCAAGTTAATTTCCAGACGGTTCATCCCTACAATACTAGGAGTAAGACAACAAACAAACCTTCTTTAGAAAACACTACGACTTTGCCCCCAAAACAGTCTAAATCAGCTGAGACTAAACAGAGTGATGTAAACACCAGCTTAGATTATGATTTAGTTGAAGATACAAAAAAGTTAATGGCTAACATTTATGTTTATGAATTGTTAAACTTTATGTTTCTTCTACAAAACAGAATATCGCGAAGAATAGCAAAAATGGTAATCCAAGCAGTAACAAGGTTGTGCAGAACAATCCAAAAGTTCCCCAAAGGATTCTGAGAAGAAATACCTTCCTGTAAATAATGTAAATAATGTAAATAATGTAGATAAATTAGCTTTAGAGACTGTGAGTAAAAAGCCACAAGCATCCACTTTTAGTACTCGCAGGAATTTACCTCCATTTTTGTTTACTTTTGAAATCTTTAATAGGAACGTGCACAATTGCATGGTAGATTCAGGAGCGTCTTCCAATGTAATGCCATGGTCTATGTGTCATAAGATTAATGTTGAAATTGAACCATCCACCTTAAAGATCATCCAACTTGATCGAACTAATGTCAAGGTTATAGGCGAATTAAAGAATGTGCTTATAAGATTATCGTCTAACCCCAAAGTTCATCAAATAATTGATATTATTGTTGTGGATATTTTAGAATTTTATGGTTTGTTTTTAAGAAGAGATGGGTCAGAGTAGCTACATGGCTATTTCTCAACAGACTGGTCTCACTTGTGGCTGCCCGAGAACAGAAAGCCCAATAAAATCAAGGTAAATCATGAACGTTACCTAAAGTTCACAGTGATAGATCTAAATGATCCCAATGAACCATTTACACCTTCTGTTGATTCTCCCGAAATACAAGGGATGGATACCTTTTTCGGCAATTTCATGGCCAATACTTCAACTATCACCAACCCAGAACAATAGTCTGAGATTGTAGCATATGTGTAGCCAGTAGCTTCTACACAGTGGTCTCATGCACCCGATAAAAAACAAATTTGGTCTCTTTACTTTGACGGGTCAAAGTCCAAGGAAGGAGCTGGTGCATTTTGCGTCATTATTGATCCGATAGGTAACAAAACCTTGATTGCATGTAGGCTAGAATTTTAATTTACTAATAACATAGCGGAATATGAGGCTTTATTGCAAGGCCTCGGAAAAGCTTTAGATATGAACATTCAAAATCTGACTGTCTTTGGCGATTCGAAAATCGTGGTAAGACAGGTAAGATATTCTATCCACTGTTTGTCTCCGCATCTTAAAAGATACCAATCCAAGGTATGGAATTTAATGAATAAGTTTTTTGCTTTCAATATAAATTCTATTCCTAGATTGAATAACCCTGAAGCTGATCTATTAGCTAACGTATCTTCCAAAATCTTTCCTGCAGAAGGCTTGTCCCCGAATTCATTCTCCATCGAATTGTTGTTCAGGCCATCCATCCCTGACAACATCATGAATTGGAGGGTCTTTGACGATGACCAACACATCATTAGTTTCCTGCATATGGAAGAAACCTTCCAAGGCGTAGTGATCGACGAATGCACTCATGATGACAATCTGTGCGATTTCATGGTAATAGCAGATCTGAGATCTTCTGAATCTTCATTTGACATGGTAAATTCTATTCCTAAATCTGTAGTTAGATTAGAAAATTTTTACGATTTTCAAGACAAATTCAAAAAAACGGTCAACTGTAAAACAAATAGTTCCTCTTTATTATATGAAAAAATAAACTTGGGAATAGATGACAATCCACAGTGCGTTAACTTAGGGGTGGGGTGTTCTAAAAAAGATAATTCTGCATTTATTAAATTATTTAAAGAATTCAAAGATATTTTTGCATGGACGTATGATGACCTGAAAACCTTTGATCCCAACATCATAAAACATGTCATTCCTATGAAACCCCAAACTTTGTCATTTCAACAAAAGTTAAGAAAAGTGCACCCTAAACTCGAATCGACCATTAAAAAAGAATTAAATAAACTCCTAAATGCTAAGATTATCTTCCCTGTTAGGCACATGCAATGGGTCTCCAATCTGGTCCCTGTCCGAAAGAAGAGTGGTGAAATCTGACTATGCGTCGATTTTCATAACCTTAATCGAGCGTCTAATAAGGACAACTACCCTATCCCACCCATGGAACAGATCCTTCAACAGGTATTTGGTTCTGAAATATTATCCTTATTGGATGGGTTTTCAGGATATAACCAAGTTCTGATGTCTCCCCCAGATCAACTTAAGACTACCTTCCACACTCCATGGGGCACCTACGCTTACAGGAAAATTCCCTTTGGACTCATTAATGCTGGTGCCACTTTCCAGGGAGCGATGGACATCCCTTTCTGAGGCTTAATCAATCAGTCCATCGTAGTTTACCTGGATGACGTTACTATCTTATTGAAAAACAAAGCTGATCATTTAGCACATTTAATAGTTGTTCTACAACGATGTCGTAAGTACGACATTTCCTTGAACCCTAAAAAATCTATTTTCGCTGTAGAACAAGGTAAACTCTTAGGATTCATTGTGTCAAATGAAGGGATAATTATCGACCCTGAAAGGACTCAAGCCATCGTGAAACTTCCCCCTCCCTCATCAAAAAATTCTTTGCAGTCTTTCTTAGGCCAGGTAAACTTTGTTAGGAGATTTGTCCCCAACTTTTCAGAAATGGTAAGGCCACTACAAAACCTGATAAAGAAATATGTACAATATCATTGGGGATCTGTAGAAATCCAGTCTTTTGATTCGATAAAAAAGGCCATAATTGACGCTCCTTCTCTAATGAGCCCCGACTTTTCAAAAGAATTTACCCTCTACACATTTGCTTCTGACTGCTGCTACGTTGTTGTCCTAACTCAAAAGAACGCTGAAAATAATGAAGTCCCAATTGCATTTATGAGCTCAGCATTCAAAGGCGTAGAAATTAATTACCCAGTGGTATATCAACAAGGATACACTATTTTTAAAGTAGTCAAGCACTTCTGATCTTATCTTTTGAAATGCAGGACGAAAATTATTGTCCCTTAACCAGCCATTAGGAATCTGTTAGTGCAGAAAGATTTAGGCGAAAAGAGGGCTAACTGGGTTACTTCTTTACAAGAATACGACATAGAAATTACACCAGCACATATAGTGAGAGGCCAAGGGTTGTGAAAGTTAGTTGTTGACTCAGCAACAGGACAACAAGAAGAAAACGATATGTCAAACTTAGGACAAAAAAATCAAAATGCAATCTGTTGTGCTCAAAACTCTGGCAGTCCCTGGTATGACGATATAAAATTCTGTCTTGAAAATGGGTCAGCCCCCCGTCACTTGGATCCCACTAAAAGAAGAGCGTTAATATTAAAATCTGCCCCCTTTCATTTGATTAATGGTATTTTTTTTCACCAAAATTTTGATAGAGTACTAATGCGTTGTCTTGAGAAAGACGAAGCAGAAAAAGTCTTACTAGAATTGCATGCAGGAGAAGCTAGTGGGCATTTTGGTGGTGACACCACTGCCCATAAAGTTTTGAGAGTCGGTTATTACTGTCCCACACTTTTTATAGATGCCCATGCCTTGTGTCGCAAGTGTATTATTTGTCAAAAAACATCTGGACGGTTGCAGAAACTCGCCTTCCCTTTGCAGCCTATTTCAGTAGACTCTCCTTTTCAGCAGTGGGGTCTGGATATTATAGGCCCAATCAATCCGCCATCCTCACAGCAGCATAAGTTTATCATAAAAACCATAGATTACTTCACCAGGTGGTCTGAAGCTGCCCCTTTAAAAGCTGTGAATACCAGCCAGGTAATTGACTTTTTAAATTCGAATATTATTACTCGTTTTGGTATCCTGGACTGTTTAGTATTCGATAACGCTTCTTATTTTTCGTCTCTTGAAATGAGTGAATTCGCTCTAGAAAAAGGAATTAAATTAAAGTATTCTTCCAGCTACTACCCTCAGGGCAATGGATTTGCAGAATCAACAAATAAGAATCTGATTAAAATCATCAAGAGAACGATATCTGAGAATCACAAAAACTGGCATAATGCACTATTAAACGCAATCTGGGCTGATAGGGTAACACCAAATACTGTTGTAGGTAGCTCTCCCTTCTTTCTTGTCTATGGCAGAGAAGCAATTCTTCCACCACATATTCTTCTTCCCCCACTACAGCTTTCACAGAAAATACAAGAAGAAAACCGTCCCCCTTTGGAAAACAGAATTAACGCTTTAATGAAACTAGAAGACGTAAGGGCTCAAGCTCAACGCAATTTAGATCAACATCAACTAGTGGTCAAAATCTGGTTTGATTCTAACTCTGCCTCTGATAGGAACTTTGAAGTAGGTGACCTTGTCTTGAAATGGGACAAACCGCATGAGGGAAAGGGAGAGCATACCAAGTTTCAGAATTTATGGCTAGGACCATTTTTAATTACTGAGAAGTTGGGTCCCAGCTCTTTCTAATTACAGAATCTAGAGGGACATCTAGACACCTATCCAGTGAATGGCCAAGCTCTGAAAAGATATTTCGCTTGATGACAACTCTGTGTATATTGTGTAAATATTTTTCTTTTGTTTTCTTTTCTTTTGCTTTTTTGGTTTTGATTTCTGTAAATATTAGTTTTTGCTTTTTTGGAAATACACATACCTGATTTTTGGAACTGTTCAGATAAAGAAAACAGAAAAGTACTTCACTGTAATGATTGAAAAATTGTCTAAACATCAATTACATACTTCTGAAATTTACGTCTGTGTTGAGAAAAGACTGTTGTTTGAAAGAAGTTAACTGATTTCGATCTATGAGTAAAGCTTGTCATGATCATCCATTATCTTCTTACACTGTCCCTGTTCCTTAAGGGAATGACTCAGAAGATGTATCCCTGCCTTAGAAGGTCGGTTTTGTAAACCAACCATCTTTGAATCTTAATGAAGGACAGTTTAAAAAATTCTTTCAAGGTCTGTAAAAAATATGTAAAAAATATCATAATTTTCAGCGTCACCCCGCTCAATTATATATCTTTAAAAACCAAATAATATCATTAAAAGAGTTGTGGGAAGTGCTTGTAAACCCGCTGGTATGCTGAACAGGTTTGCTGGCAGCGGGTAAATGCATGTATGACGCCAAGACAACTTCGTCGGGGTACTGAACAGGCCTGCTGGCAGCGAAGCAATGTTGAGTATATGAAAATTTGTAAGTATGAAATCTTTTGACCTTAAAATGTCCTTTATTTTGATCTGGAACTTCTTGGCAGGATACGGATATCAGAGTGGGTTAAATGGCAACCCTTCCGAGGCTATGGACACCTGCTGGCAGCAGTGTCTCTATCAACAGTATTGGAGATTTTATCTTTAATATCGTGGCTCGCTTGTCTCAATACTGTTATCAGTTTTCATCCTTTAAATACGGTTGGAATATTTGATTAATAATGATGTTTAAACAGTTTTCTGGTTGTTTTTGAGTTAGAATTTTTCTCATTATCATAATCTAAATCTATTCTTTTGGCAGATATAACTGCTTCTACCAGTGTGTCGCCATTGTTGGCATCCATTTCACATTTTCATCCTATGTTTATAATATGCCTACACAAATGTTTTGGAACCCTTGATTCTCATCGCAATCTTTTGCTCATTCGCACACATGCCTTTTGTTTTCATTTTCACGACTAAAAGCATGAAAACCTTGGTTCGTAGTCATGTCAATAGAATTAAAATCGTCACTGGATTACTATGGTTACTCTTTTCTATGTGTTCATTGCACTTATAATTCAATAATGGTCACACAGTTGGCAAGACACCAAAACCTTTACTCATTTGAATTTTTTGTGTTGATATGACTTCATTTTTATAAGATTGAGATGATATTATAATGACTGTCATTGAGTCCTTGATACATTGGTGGTTTGATGTTCTCTAGTCTTCATCAAATTCCTTGGCACATTGGTTTCGTGAAAACACATTGAAATTGTGGTTAGACCCTTGGTGCAATCATTTCATACAACACATACTTGTTATGATCGAACCCTTGGTGCTGATTTCGAAATATTGTTTTACTTTTAAATAACACTATTTCTTGTTCAAATATTTCAGGACGACTCATCATAGTTATCAATGGTTGTTTTATTGGCATTGATTTAACATACACCAATGGTGATTTGAATCACCATATGCGTCGTTGATTGTACATTCGATATGAATGTTCTGCATGGACTATTTCATTCCACCACCCTCGCACACTTAGGCATTAATGCCTGCCTTCTATCTCGGGTTACCTCTGTTGGTTTTGGGGAAATCCCTGAGCTTTCAATCCTGTGTATACCCTGTCCAAACCCTTGTCCGTTTACTTGGCTCACTGCATGCTCTCTTCTATTGCACCTGTGGTGCCCATAGAACTTAATGGTAGCCAAGCACTCCTGCTATTTGAAAATGCTCGCGAAGACCTGGAGAACAGTGGTTGGTTAAGTTTTATCCAGAAATTTGAGGGTTTTGACCTTTCATTCACCCAACAGTTTTCCCTCACCATCGATGGGTGCAGGGATAAGTTCAGAGACATACAGCTCGAGCTAAAAGAGGAATTCCTCAGCTCTGCTATAGGCTTACCAGCTACAGGGAAAAGGTGGTGTAAGAAATCTAAAGTGGACGAGGTATCATGGCCACTCCTATTCACATCGAGGAATATTGTTAGTTGTGATAGAGGTATGCCTATCACTTCCCTCAAGACCAGATGGCATGGTCTTTTAGCAATTGTTAAGCAATTCGTGAACTGTGAAGGTCGTTATGGGTTGGTGTTCCTTTACCATCTTCGCTTGCTAATGAATTTTATAGACTACCCTCTGAACATGCCGCACTATCTCCTACGCAGTATTTACAAAATGTCTAAACAATTTAAGTGTGAGAAGGCTGATAGCATCCTTTTCCATCACTGCTTGATCAAAGTCATTATCGTTCATCATTTGAATCTTAGTGGTGACTGTTGGCAAGACTTCCTATCAAGGAATGGCTTTTCCACTCCCGAGTGTGTTCAAATGGATAAATTTGTGGTCACTGAAACCATGGTTGTTCCTACCGTGCCATCTCCTACCCTTCTACCCCCTGTCAAACCCTTGAATTTCCCCAACATTGACCTACCCGATACTATCGATGACCCGTGTGTTAAAGACAAAGCTAAGAACATCAAGAGGCCTGTAAGGAAGAAAGGTAAAGGTGATACTAGTGTCAATAGTAAGAGAAAGAAAAATGCACGATGGATATCTAGATGTGCTCAGAACAAGCCCAAGAAAGACAGTGACCAGAAGCCCATTTTTTTGAGCGAGGACTCAGACTCTGAGATTGAACGTTTCCTAGCTGAGGAATACCCTTACTCTCATGGCCTCTGCTTTGTGGAATCCTATGATTATGTTTCCAACTTACCTTCATGCCTCAAGAACTACCCTAACTTCCCAGGAATTAAGCTTCATAGTGAAACCCCTAGTAGCTTGAAGGAACTCTCGCTTGTAATGCCAAGGCCCGATCAACCATCATGTACTCAATGTAACTCTTGGCTTGAACGTTATTACACCGATGTTCCCCTATTCCAATCTAAGATTAAATCATTAGAGGAACGAATTACTGTGTTGTCAAAAGAAAGAGACAGGCTACAAGCCAACAAGAAGAAACAAAAGACTACGAGTTCAATTGTCTTCAGAAATGTTGAGTCAACTACATGCTTTGTCAATTCAAAGTTATCCTGACCGAATTGTTTTCCTACAGCCCAGGTATGTATTTCAACATCGATTTTGTTTATGAGTTGGTTTGCATTAGTATAACCAATTGGGTTTGTTTTCTATTATTTTTTTTTATTTGAATAGATCAAAAACAATTCTAATTACTTTGAATTCCGAGGAATGATTTCATTTTTATTTGAATTAGTAAAGAAGATTTCGTCCTGTTTGCATTGAAGATTTGTTTTTTAAAATTGAATATAGCTATGTTCTGGATTAATATGATTTTATTATTCTTGGATTGCGTCGGATCTGAGATTAGTTCGATTCGGTTCTGTTTGGTTTGATTTTGAAACGATTTTTGTGTGTTTGAATTAGCATAATCTTTTGTGTATGCGATGCATTAATATCAAAGATTGGTTTGATAAATACAATGTAATCTATTGATTCAAAAAAATAGCTCTGTTAGTTTTGGATTTAAAAATGATTCTGTTAAGTGTTGGATTAATATATTGAGTCTATATTAAATTCGTATCAAAGATTGGTTTGTTATATCCAATTCAGTCCTGTTTTGATATGATTTGGTTGTTTTTGAATTATCAATATGATTATGTCTGCTTCAAATTGGTAATAAAAAGTTGTTTGACAGATCGTACATATCCCTGTTATCATTCAATTAATTGAACACAATTTTGTCTGTTTCAAATTGGCATGAAAGTTTTGATTTGTTTTGATTTCAATTAGTAATTAAAGATTGGTTTAATAGGTTGAATATATTTTTGTTATCTTTTGGATTGATTAAAAATGATTTTGTTTGCAAATAAGACTAGCTACAGAATCGTGAGATTCTGTAGCTAGTCTTAAAATTTAGATTTTTGTTAATTTTACCAACAAAACATTATCTAAACTTGTCTATTCTTGTCCACCTACAGGTACCTAAGAATTTCAATGGAAAATTGGACATGCTGTGGAAGTTTAGAACAAACTTTTATGATGTAGTTTTGTTTTAGGTTGTTAGCTTAAGTCAGAAATAGAGACTTGGGAGATTATTCCCAGATTTTTTGTAAACTGTTTTTGATAATTCCCAGAGGGATGTTTTACCCTGTGGCCTTTATATACTCATTAATTTTTGTAATGAACCCATGATCACTATTGGGAGAACCAATACTATGGATTTATGATGATACAGGCTCGAATGGAAGTGGATCTTTTGTAACAACTTTAGCTTTCAATTTATCATACTTTCATTCATGTTTTATCCATTTTAATTTGTCATCAAGTCATTGACTACTTTAGATATCAAGGCTTGTTAAAATTTAATGCATTGTGATTTAAATTCTATCAATGTATTATATATCTCAGTTTTAATACAACAATTACTTTGTTTCAATTTAATGAATAAAGGTTTATCTTCTTCGTTAATTGAACTGTTCTGTACAAATCTTTGCACAAGGATTTATCTAACTGCAATGATTTGTAAATTATAAGATTGCAGTGGTTTTTTTTTTTTATGTCTTGTTTGTCCTGTCATTCCTATTCAAAGAGCACTGTTGCTTTCTATTTACAAGAATCTTGTAGAGAATCTGGTGCGGGTTTCCTCCCACCGAATAGCTTAATCAACTATTGTACACAAGACAAACCTGAAGCGTTACTTCAGGTCAGTTTCTTATTTGTTATTAAATAGTTAATAAATTAGAGAATTCTCAGTAGTTAGGTGGATTCATAATTCAGTTTTATAGTTAAGATTTTTATTGATTATCTTAGATAGCTTTTATTTCTTTCGCATAAAAATCATAAAAATAAAAATAAAAACAGTTATGCTGTCATTGGACAGTTCGCAAATGATTTTTGCAGGTTTTCAATTTAAAATCTGTAATCTGTAAATGTTGTACATATAAAATTAAGATCTAATTATGTTGTTAGCTGAACATTTAATTTCATAGAATTATTGTTGTATAATATTAGTAAGTAAACTATATATATGCTTTAGATTTGTATATAGTTTGTTGTAGTCGCTTTTTTCGCTTAAATTAGTTTCTTTAGATTAATTTTTCTCTCATTTTCCTAGGACTTAGATCGGCCAACGGAGCTGCTAAACCCGTCGGGGTGGATCATCCCAAGCGGCTTGGGTTATTTAGACAACCCCAAACCATATCCACTTATCTAGTTGACGAGCGTGCATGTTCATCTATCAACAAATGGCGCTAGAAGGAGGGCCTGAAAGTTATTAATGGCACGAGGTGGTCGTAAGACTCCTCCCCCACACACCCGCTCACCTATAGTGACTAGAAGTCATTCAAATGATAACGTTGTCCCTCAAACACCAACCACATCAAACGACGATCCATGGATCACAGTTGAACCAGTAACCCCAAAACCTACAGGTGGTAACGTACAAGAGATTGTCCGCCAATCTCTTATAAGAACACATAGTGCCCTCGCCTGGTTAAGACAACCAAACCATCCTTTGGACCAACCTTTAGATTTTTCTGATATCAGAGAACAACTTGGAGGCACTAACCTCACTATAAACCCTACAGATCCAATCCTCACTCCTGAAGAAGGAGGATCCGATATACCACCCTCACCACCTCCATCATCTCCTTCTTCTTCTGGAGAAGACTCTTCTGATGAAGGCAGTTCCTCATCCTAGCCTTTGACACCGCCCACACCAATGGCCAACCAGAACAATCCTTCCAGACCTTGGCTCGACCAAGATACTGTAGTCGTACCTAGGGCTCATCATCCCTTACCCAAACATCCGGAGAAGTGGCTTCCCAATTTCGACCCTGACTCTAAACAGATCGCCGAAGATCACATTAAAAAGTTTATGTTAGCCATTAGACTCTGTAATGTCAAGCACGAAGACGTAGTCTATAGGTTGTTCCCCTATACCTTTGAGGGAAATGCATCTACTTGGTACTTTGCCCAGCAGCCCCATACCATCGTGTCATGGGAGAAGTTTTAATACTACTTCCTTGAGAAGTTTGGGGAAGATAAGTCCCCTGACGTTATAGTCATGGAGCTTTCTAGTCTAAGAATGAATCCCAAAGAGAAAATCAAATACTTTAACCAAAGATTCTTAAAACTGAAAAACCGAATCCCTATAGATTCGATGCCTGCTGAGAATCTAATCATAGCATATTATACCAAATCCCTACATCAAAGTATAGCTATTTGGGTAAAACGATCTAAGAAAGCCACGTTGTTAGAGGCCTTCGAAGAGGCCAGTCAGATTGAGAAAGACATCCTTATCTTAAAAGACACTACTAGCAACGAAACAGAGACTAGCTCATCTTCCAAAAAGAAAATCAAAATCCTCCCTAGACCCGCTCAAAATAAAACACAACCTGAAAGCTCAGATTTAGAAAACTTAACAAAAGTTGTTCAAAAACTGTCAAATCAAGTTATATATTTGAAAAGGTCGGTCGAAGAAGCTTCTTTGAGCAAAGGGCCTTATAAACCCCCGTTTAGTAAGCCTTTTCCCAGCCGACCTAATCCAAATACCGAGGGCCTAAATCTAGAAAGCCTACAATTTGCACTTCAAACGATTCTAGAATCCCAAGACAACTTGATGCCCCCTGAGCCCCCTGAAGAAGTAGTTGAACAAGAGACAGTTGAAGAATATCAATCTTCTCCGAACATCTTTGGACACTTCTCAGACAACATTTTTCAAGCTAATTTCCAGACGGTTCATCCCTACAATACTAGGAGTAACACAACAAACAAACCTTCTTTAGAAAACACTATGACTTTGCCCCCAAAATAGTCTAAATCAGCTGAGACTAAATAGAGTCATGTAAACCCCAACTTATATTATGATTTAGTTTAATATCTAAAAAATTTAAGGGTTAACATTTATGTTTATGAATTGTTAAAGTTTCTGTTTCTGCTGCAAAAAATGTTACAGAATATTGCGGAGAATAGCAAAAATGGTAATCCAAGTAGTAACAAGGTTGTGCAGAACAATCCAAAAGTTCCCCAAAAGGCTTCTGAGAAGAAATACATTCCTGTAAATAATGTAAATAATGTAGATAATGTAGATAAATTAGCTTTAGAGACTGCGAGTAAAAAGCCACAAGCATCCACTATCAGTACTCGCAGGAATGTACCTCCATTTTTGTTAACTTTTGAAATCTTTAATAGGAATGTGCACAATTGCATGGTAGATTCAGGAGTGTCTTCCAATGTAATTCCATGGTCTGTGTATCAGAAGATTAATGTTGAAGTTGAACCATCCACCTTAAAGATCATCCAACTTGATTGAACTAATGTTAAGGTTATAGGCGAATTAAAGAATGTGCTTATAAGATTATCGTCTAACCCCAAATTTCATCAAATAATTGATATTATTCTTGTGGATATTCCAGAAGTTTATGGTTTTTTTTTAAGCAGAGACTCGTCAGAGCAGCTACATGGTGTTGGGACTCAGAAATGTCATATTTTCATCCACCTTTCCCTTCACTATTCCTTACATTTCATCGCCCCATTAAACCTTTGTCATACCATTTTCATAAATACATTTGGATTCCACATTATTATTTTCCACTTTATTCATTTTAGTATTAAAAGTGAATTTATGA
>ML783962.1:717418-730544 GCA_009831015.1 Picea engelmannii | reverse complement strand
CCTAGACTATTCATTCATGGTATAAATATATGAGAAAGTTCAGATCCATAGGAGGAAGAAATTGAGAGGAGGATTTTTATCCTTTCTCTTTTGTATATTATTTCTTTTGTAAACTTTTTTTTATTTTCAAATGGAGTAACAGATGGTTGAAATCTTTGGGAGAATGGACAAGTATTTTCAAAGAAGAATATGGAATTCTAGGTTGCTTAATGGATTTTTTCCTATGAGTAAAATGGTTTTATTTTAATTATGATATCTTCATATTCTTTGAATAATTGATTATGCATTGATTTAAATTAGCTTTAGTCTGTTTTATCAATACATAGTTAATTACTATCATTTATATATTAATTTTTTCAATCTTTAAGAGTCTATTACCCCAAAAGTTATTCGTGGACCACATGATTAACATATTTTGTTGAAACTATATGAGAAAACAGTTTACTCTTTGGATTTTGTGCTTTTGTAGATTGTGCAATGTTAATATTGTTTCTCATATAATTTATGAATATGAAAGTTTATTTGTATTGAACTAGCTTTAGACTGTTCTGCATATAATTTTTCATGTTATGCTTTCATTTATATGGTTCATTATCTTTTGGTTTAGTCTATATCTGTATTTGATCATCTATTAAAGTATTTTGAGTTTACATATGATGCTAGATATCGGGTAACACCATTACTGAGAATTGGAATTTCTTTCATTTTTCGTTATTGGACATTTCAAGGTCACAAGATATATAATTGTTTTTCTTTCTATCATTATAAACTCGCTCTAGAATATGAAACACTTCCTTGAATTTCTTCAGGAAGTATTATGCTTTCTTTTGTCATAGGTTTACACTTGACACAGGTTAAGAGGAGCTCATACAAATGCAGAGAGATGAATTTATCTTAGTACTGTTGATCAGTGAGAGGTTAGTAGGTGTGTTGCTTTATTTTATTCAGATTTGTTTATATATTAATGAGACGATAAATGCATTAATTAGCTTTGATTGTTTCTATGTCATTGTTTCAATTGTATTTGCTTAGTATTTATTAGTTTAAAATGTTTAAACATTAAAAAAAACAAAAATATTTATGTTCTTACTTTATATTATTTTGAAACATTATTATGAACATTCGTTTTTCGCAAGATTTCAAGTAAACCTTGTAAACTGTATATATTTTGTTTATAATCATTTGTATATTCACGTTTCTTTTTAATAAACATTAGTAAGTAATATATCATTTTTTAGAATCATAGCTTTTAGATTAGTTTCATTTATTTTATTATTTTTAGGATTTTAATTGGCCAACGGAGCCATTAAACCCATAGGGTCATTTCATTCCAAACGGCTTGGGTTATTTAGACAACCCCGTTCCATATTTGACCTTCCAGTTGATGGTGTGCCACCTACACCTGTCAACACCATCTTCTGTTTCAATGTATCCAGACTTGTTTGACAGTTTTCATTCCACTGATACTTCACTTTCTTCTTTAGAAACTTCTTCATAGGGGTTGTTATCTGCACATATCCTTTAATGAACTTTCTATAATATCATGTGTGAACCAAGGTGGATTTCAATTGTCGCACTGAAGTTGTTGGTGGAAAGTTAACAAACACCGCAATCTTTGTGGGGTCAACTAACAATCCATGTTTACACACTACATGGCTCAATATTAGTCCAAAAGGATAAAAGAAAATGCATTTCTTCAAATTAAACAAGACCTGGTAGTGTCTGCACCTATCCAACATTAAGCGTAACTTTTCAAAATGATCTTTCAACATACTAAGTATTGTCCAATCATCTAAGTAGACTTCTAAAAAATTATGAGTGAAATATTTGAAGTTTGCAAAAACCACTCTAGAAAATATTGTTGGTGAATTACTCAAACTAAATGTGAATATTGTGTACTGGTAATAACCCCATTCTATCGAAAAAGTGGTCTTATCTCTATCTTCTTGTGAAATCTTGATATAGTGGTATCTTGAGAATCCATCTGTGAAAGAGTAAGCCTCTTCGCCCCCTACATTGTCTAGTACTTCATTTGTAAATGGTGTAGGAAATGAATCGTCTAAACAAGCATCATTCAACATTCTCAGATATACACATATCCTGATTCCTCATGTCTTCTTATCTAGAACTACCATTGGATTGATCCATTATGATTCTTCAACAGGTTCTATAATTCCATTTTCTAACATCCTTTCTATATCGTCTTTTACCTTCTTCTTATATGTGAGATTCATTCTATATGGTATTTTCTTCACAGGTTTGGCATCTAGCTTCAGTGAAATCTTCATTTCTCCTAACTCTCTAACAATTCATTTCATATTTGAGGATGTAGTTGGAAACATATCTTGGTACTCACGTAGTAAATAGACAATCTTTTTTACCATCTCATCACTCCAATATTCTCCTATGTTCACAAACATAGGTTTATATTCTGTACTAATGTTCACTTTGTGCATTCTTAGAAGCTTTGCATATATAGCTAACTCAAGATCTAGTCCTTCTACTAAATAGTCTCATTTAGTTTCTTGTAACATCCCGCTCTGGTGGACTGAGAGAACTTATTCTTTGATGACATTTGCTCGCAAGTGATACGGATTATTATGCTATTAAAACATTTGATTTTGATTATGAGGCATTATGGGTTGATGACGTGTTGTTTTATTGCATTGACATAGATAGGTGTTATTGACTCAGTTTTACTGAGTGTGCAGGATTTTTGACCTCGAGGATGCAGAGGCATCGATGGAACCCCTTGGACTCTGAATCGAGTTGGGAAGTGTACCATTGGGGTTTGATTGTTTTATTGTGATATTAGTGCATCTGATTAGATGATATGACATGGATATATTCTAACATGGTTCGTTGATGATGCAGGCTGATGATAGCTTAAGGACCAAACTCACATGTGGAGTAAAGGGGTCATGCACGACTACCAGAGATGTTGAGGGAGAGGTGTGGACAACAACCCTGCCACAACCTACTAGCACTCTCGTCGTGGCTCGAACTGTAGGTTAACGTTTACCTAGTTTGAGAGGACCCACGATACTGTGAGGGAGGACTGCGACAGTTGCTCATGATGATTCTAAGGGTCGCGCAATAAGACGGAGGCCTTATTCCTTAGAGGACCTTAGTCTCCCACAAGTTCACCTAGCGGAGTATTGACTCCAGGGGTTTTTTATGTCTACCAAGTTAGTCAAGAGGCGAGTGGCACCCTTGGAGAACGTGGTGCATCCTAAAGGGCACGTCACGCAAGAAAAATAGAAAGAGGTGAGTGGCACCCTTGGAGCACGTAGTGTGTCCTAAAGGGCACGTCGCGCAAGGAAAACAAATTAAGGCGAGTGGCACCTTTGGAGCACCTAGTGCGTCCTGAAGGGCACGTCCCATTGTTGATGATAAATGAATGAACCTAGATGGCCTTAGGATGAATAATGTGTTAATAATTTTTAAAAATAAATTCCCTAATAAAATGTCACCCAGTACGAAAATTTAAGGTCTAAGTCTAAATTATGTTAGTGGTAAAATTTTATCTATCTATTTAAAAACAATATATAAAAAAAAATACACAAATAATAATTATACTTTTCATTAAATCTTGTAATAATAAGGGGGTAAGCAATTTAAATGATTCATAAAAATCTATTAGGGTAAAATTAAAAAAAAAAGGGAAATAATTGTTTTATTATTTATGACAATTTAAAATTATTAACTAAAAAGGGAAAAAGGAAAAAGGGGGTTAATTTCTACACCTACCAATTTGAGTCCTAAATGAAAAGGGGAAAGAGGGAAATCTGAAAAATTTAGGAAACTAGGAAAAGAGGGAAACATAAGAAGAAAAGGGAAACCCAAGGGAAAAATCTGAAAGTCAAATTTAGTAAGGTATATACCATTAAGAACTTTCTAATTTAAAACTGAACTAGAAAATTGATAATGGGGAAAGTCATTAAAACCTGTAAGAGAATTTGGGGACACCTAGGAGCGATTCTAGGAGTGACTCTAGGTGGGTGAGGGAAATAAGGGAATTTAATTAATTAAAGAAATTAATTTGTGGAGGAATGAAGGGGATGGGTGACACTTGTACGAGGAAGAAATTTTAGGATTTATTTTTAAAAAATTAATTAAATGAGATTTTAGGAAAGTAAGGGACTACGAAACTCTATATAATGAAGGGAGGAGATGGAGGAATTATCTCTTCTATTTGCGCAACGTTACGCTGCAGAAATCTCTACTTGACTGACTTAACTTGTGGGAGTTGGGATACCCATCTCGGTGAGGAGTGGTAGCTCGGCCTTGGGAGGTGAGTTGGGAGATAGTTGAATCTCTCAATAGTGTGTGTGGCCCCTTTGCAGCTCAGGGGACGAAGGGGGAGGAAGAGTACCCCTAACATTGTTTTGGAGGTACCGGTGAAGTCTCATCGGTCAACAAGCGGTAGTTGCACGGAGTGCATGGGATGTCACTCAGAGCGGGCGATCAAGAAACCATACGCTCTCTTCATTTTTGTATGGTAGATTGTTGTAGGATTTATGCTTGGATCTGCATGTTTAATGGAGTAAGTAAACTAATTATCTAGATTGATGATTGAATTTCTTTCATAGCCTAGCTCGATGATTGATTGACTCCCATGGCCTTCGTTTCCCCGCATGTATTGACCTCCTTGTGGTGTTTGATTGTGACCATTGTGGTGGTTTTTCCTATCATCCTTAGCTCATCTGTCCTCGCTTGGGAAGTCAACCAGGAACCTAATCTACGGTCGTCGCTTCGGCATCAATAAACATATGGATCTCAATGCCCTGTCTTTCTGTGTGAGGATGATGAGCAAAGGATGAACCTATTGGCCGTCTACCTCCGTTGTTGTCCTTAGATAATTGGATCCTTTCAGTTCTCTTACTGTTGTCTGCAATTTGTATCGGTATTCTAGCAATGGAAAAATGAATTGATTCATGTCTGCATTTTGTATTTTTATTCTAGAAATGGAAAAACAAATTGATTCATGTCTTCATTTTGTATTGTTATTCTAGCAATGGAAAAACGAATTGATTCATGTCTGCATTTTTTATTTGTATTCTGGCAATGGAAAAACGAATTGATTCATGTCTGCATTTTGTATTGGTATTCTGGCGATGGAAAAACAAATTGATTCATGTTTTCATTTTTTATCGGTATTCAGGCAATGGAAAAATGAATTGATTCATGTTTTCATTTGGTATTGGTATCCTGGAAATGGAAAAACATTTTTTATTTTAAATGTTTCCAGAGATTGCCATTATAAATGCCCACATTTTGCTTTCAAATGAGACTGAGTTTGTTATTTTAAATGCCCATGGTTTGCAGTCAAAATCGTGTCTGTGTTCTTCTATTTTTTACCACATTTTTGCTCGTTGAAGTTTGTCTGAAACGTTGATTGAATGACCACAGTTGCAAATAAAATCGTGACTGTGTTTTTCTGCTTTCAAGACCACAAATTTCTCCACCCAGGATGACTTTTTTTGTTGTTTAAACTTACATTTTTTCCAATTAAATTGATGATGCGTCTCCCTGTTGAATGCCCATGGTTTTTGACATTTAATAATGACTGATGTTGTTGTAGTTTACCATGGAATTGAGGTTAAAATGCTTGACGATTTTTTTGTTACACGCCCCCAAAAAATTTTCTGATAAAACTCTTGATTGTTTCGTTGCCTTAATGGACCACAACTTGCCTTGAATGTGGGACTGAATTTTCATTAATTACCCACGTTTTTTCCCTTAGAAACTTGATTGTATTGTTGTTTAAAATGATCATGATTCTACCCTTAATCTGAGAACAAGATTGCATAGATTGCCCAATCTTTCCCTCGACCAATTATGTATTGATGTGTATTCCCAATCTCGGGCTCAACGGTTTAGTTATTGATGCGTAATCCTCATAGATACTACTTTGTGTGGGGTTCAATGCGTCATAGTTATTTGTTGTCCTTTTTAAATTTAATCATTTATTCCTGAGTTGAATGCCTGGTAATTGATGGCCAAATTTTTATCACTACATTCATGCATGACAGCCTCGAAGGAGGCAAGTCTATGCATTCTTTAAGGTTAAGTAGCTTGCATTTTATTTATCTAATTCTGCGTAGATGCATTGTATTTATTAATGCAAATTAATTTTTATTCAAATATGTATTGTTGAGTTGAAGGCATAGAATTTATGTATTCCTTGAAGCTAATTATGGGTTAGATTGTATTGGGTTGTACTTAAGGTTAATCAGATTCGCAAGTTGTTGACTAGTAGTCATTTAGGCGTGCTGAATTATTTATGTGTTAAAAGTTAAGTGAAATAGTTGTTGTCTAACTTGGTAAATTAGACTCGAAGATTTATATGGGCGTATATGTACTTAATTTATTTAATTTAGACTTGTCATTTTAGAGAAGATTGCCGAAATGACGCGAAATCAATGTTAATTAAATTGTAATTAATGATAGATTTCAATGCATATTTGCCTAATCGATTCGTAGTTGATGCTCTTTCGATTGAATTGGATGACTAAGGTGTTAGGTAGAATGGCCATTTGGATTTTGTTTAATTTATTTAATGTTAATCAAATGGTAAATTAGAGAGTAATTTAAAGGTTTGACTTGCTTAATTTAGAGGGTTAATCTTGTCAAACACTTGTAACAGTAGACCGGTTAGACTGGGTGATTGTTGGGGGTTGGGGATGATGTCGTGTGGGATGGAATCACCCCTTGTCTTCGTCCTTTGTGTCTCTTCAACCTTTGTGTGGGGCATGTATAGTCTCCCAGTCAGTATTTGGTTCCTATCTCATCGGACTTTTCTTGAGTCTTGGTCCCTTTTGTTTTGCGCCGAGGTTATTGACGCATCTATCACCCAGGGAACGACATAATTCCTGATGAGGGGATCATGGCACACCCTGGGGATATCGACGAACGAGATATTGGATGGAGTAGGTTCTTTTTTCTGACAGCTGACGAGAGTACAAGTTGCTCTTGGCACAAGGGTCGAACGCCTTCAGGCATTATATCTGTGCGCCTTGAGGTTCTAGTATTTGTTCATCTAGGTTGTGATGTCAGGATGGGGGTGTTGTCCCTTATCTTGTAGGCATGGTCGTGTTTATGTCGGAAGGGTATTCGTCCTCCTTGTTATTTTATGCATGTTTGCCAATTGTTTTGAGCTGGTGTGTGGTGTCATAGTAACTTGTTTCCTGGACTGCATGATAGCATTCGTCGTCAGTGGTGTGGTCAAAATTTTTTCATTGTTGCCCTCGTGCCCTTAATTCTTCAAACACATAATATATATATATATATATATATATATATATATATTTGGCTTCACCTGTGGCCTTATCAGTGAGGATGTTACATATGGTATCAGAGCGGGTTCAACCCGTGACTAGGGATCTCTACGACTTTCGTTGATATGATTTGATTATAATGTTGTTAATTTATTTGACTTGTATGTGTGCAGGTAAACATGGTTAGAGGAAACCACAGAGGCAGACGAAGGGGTTCTAGGGGAGGAGGCGCGAAGCCTCCAGTAACATCCACACCTGAGGGATCTAACCCCCAGGGAGATGAACAGGTTTTCGGGCAGGAGAAGATAGCAATTGGTGATGTGGTCAAAATGATGAGATATTTTCAATGCATGTCCGAGGCACTGATCATCCATTTGGACAGAGATGAGGCCAGAGTGTCGACACCCACTGAGGGTCCACTACGCATTCCGGTTAGTACTGGTAGCATCCACTGAGAGCTAGAGAAGGTCAAATTTCCCGAGTTCTTTGGTGCCCTAGACGGTGCAGTTGTTGAGGCATGGTTGGAGAATATGGTGATGTTTTTTTCACTTCACGATTATACCTCCAACATGAAGGTCCCCATGGCGGTCTTCCAACTGAAAGGAAGTTCTCTTCTATGGTGGAAGACGCTCCTACCACAGTTGAACATGGTCGTCGAAGATGTGTCATAGGAACTGATCGAGAAATGGTTCCGAGAGAGATACCTATCAGAGGAATTCATTTAGCATCATCTCAACGAGTTCAATGCCTTGCGACAGGGTGGTCGTACGATGCCTGAGTATGAGTCTCGTTTTATGGATCTTCTCTGGTATGCTTTGCATCTTAACACTGAGAAACTTAAGGTCAACAAGTTCGTGCTCAGCCTTAATGACAACATACGTGCCAAGGTTAGGATTTTGATGCCTCAAACCTTGCATGATGTCGTCTAGAAGGCCCTCATAGTAGAGGAGGAGCTTATCAGCAGGGGTAAGACCAGGACTCCAGCAAGACCAATAGGGCAGGTGTCATCTGGTGCACATTAGTATCAGACACTAGCCAGGGTATTGTGGCTTCCAGAGGGGATCCACTTTCACTACACCTCAACGACCGACGCCTCAACATCAGACACCTTATCGGGGACCACGGTATCAGCAACAGTGTTGCCGCAGTAGCAATAGTTTAGGCCTGTTCAACAGACTGAACTAGGATTCCAAGACATTGGGCCGTCATATTATACTTTGGGTACTAGGACTACTAGGCTGAAGAAGGGGTTTTGGATGTGTGGGGAGCCACACTACCAGCGTGACTACCCTATGGAGAGGACTAGAGCATCCAGATCAATTAGACCCACTACCATGGGAGATATGGTCAAGGCCCATTGGATTCATGCAGCGGTGAATAACCGCCAGGCAGAGCATCATTCGACTGTGCTCGAGACGACATGTACCATCATTGACCAGAGCCTTAGTCTTTTGAAAGATCCTGGTGCTACCGAGAGTTTCATTTCTGGTGTAGCACTAAAAATGATTAAGGTAAATGCAGTCGAACAAGATGAGTTTATCTTCGTAGAGATGGCCTCAGGAGCCAAAAATAAGGTTGGAGGAAATGTTACAGGTTGTATCCTTAAGTTGGGAGAGTTTGTCACCAGGGCCAACCTGTATGTCACGATCTTATGAGCTTATGACGTCGTGATCGGTATGGACTAGCTGGAATCGCATGAGGCGATACTCAATTGCAAGATGAAATGGTTTAGCTTGGTCGATGATGAGGGAAAGAGATGTGTGATTGTAGGCCGGAACCAGGAAGTTTCCCTAAGGTTCATCTCTTCCTTGTAGCTTTGGAAGAGCATGCGCAATGGGTGCAAGCTTTACGTGATCCATGCGTTCAATGAGAAGGGAGTAGAGGAAGGTATACAACACCTTCTGGTGGTGAGAGAGTTTGTGACGTATTTCTGGAGGAGTTACCTGGGATGCCACCAGAGAGGGAATTGGATTTTACCATAGACCTAAAATTGGGTACTGAACCGATAGAGAAAATGCCTTATCGGATGTCGACCTCGAAGTTATAGGAGTTGATAATGCAACTAAAGGAATTTCTAGACCTGGGACTGATACGTCCAAGTGTGTCACCGTCGAGTGCACCTGTTGTTTTCATACGAAAGAAGGATGGGTCATGGAGGCTCTGCATTGACTACCGTCAATTGAAAAAGGCCATGATCAAGAATCAATATTCATTGTCGACGATTGGTGATTTGTTCGTTTAGATGAAGGGTGCGACGGTGTTCTCAAAGATTGATTTGCGATTAAGGTACCACCAGTTACAGATTAAGGAATATGACATCAATAAGACTGCATTTAAGACGAGTTTTGGACATTACGAGTTTACTATTTTATCGTTTGGACTTACAAATGCCCTAGGGGTATTTATGAGTTTGATGAACGACGTGTTCCACGAGTACTTGGAAATGTTCTTCCAGGTATTCATTGACGATATTTTGATTTACTATTAGATGACAAAGGAGCATGACAAGCACTTTTGCTTGGTACTACAGTGTCTGCGAGAGCACAAATTGTATGGGAATTTGTCCAAATGCTCATTTTATCAATCGAAGATGCACTACTTAGGGCATGTTATCTCCAGCGAAGGCATCGTCATGGATCTAGTAAAGTTCGAGGATATTATGGAATGGCCTACGCCGACGAATGTCCCCGAAGTTTGTATATTCATGGGTTTAGAAGGATAATATCGATGGTTCATCGAGGGGTTTTCGAAGAGAGAAAATCCGATCACAGAATTGCAGAAGAAAAAAAAGAATTTTGTTTGGACTGAGAAATGTGCAGAAGCATTTCGAAGGCTCAAGGAGTTGTTGAAATCATCACCTATACTAAATGTCCCTGACATGGACGCATACTTCTTGGTATGCACTAACACATCCAAGGAAGGCTTAAGCAAAGTCTTGATGCAAGATGGACAAGTGATCTCTTACATATCGAGGAAAATGAGAAGTCATGAGGCGAACTACATGATGCACAATTTGGAGTTGTTAGCCATCGTATATGCCTTGAAGGTTTGGAGACACTACCTTGTTGGACGAAAATTCGAACTAAGGACTGACCACTGTGGAATAAAACACATCTTTACGTAAAGAAACCTGAACGCATGACAACGACATTGGTCGAAATTGCTTAGCGAGTATGACTTCGAGATTACTTACATAAAAGGAATAGTGAACCAAGTGCCAGATGCATTGAGTCAGAGACCACGCATCTTTTTGTTGCTGCCTATTCAGACGAATATACATGAAAATATTCTAAATTTACAGCGTGACGATGACTGGTACAAAGTGGTCGATGGTTTTATCGGACAAAATGTAATGATGGTACCTAGATTTGAAGTATTTTCATTGTTAGCGATGGTTTATTGACGTTTAAAAATCAGATTTACATACTGTCGAACAATGAGTTGAGGATGTTGATACTAATCGAGGTTCATAGATCCATCTACATGGCTCACACGGGAATCATGAAGATGAGGGAGGACATTAAACACTTATTCTTCTAGAAGGGATTGAAGGCAGACATAGTCACCTATGTGGCCAGATGTCTAGAATGTCAGCAGGTAAAGGCTGAACATAGACACTCGGTAGGATTACTACAACCACGCGTTTTTCCGAAATCGAAATGGGAGGTTATTTCGATGGATTTTATTGTTGGATTTCCACGGACGGTAAGGAGACATGCCTCAATTTTCGTAGTTGTAGACACTCTGACGAAGAGTGCTCACTTTATTCCTATGCATATGATGTATCAGGCACCTAACATAGCTAGAGTTTTCATCAGTGAGATTGTGAGGTTGCATGGCATTCCTAAGAGGATTATATCCGATCGAGAATCGGTGTTTACTGGACGATTTTGGACAATTTTCCAAGAGGCCTTGGGAACCCAACTTAACTTTAGTACTGCGTATCACCTGGAGATTGATGGGAAGATCGAACGAATGAACCAAACCTTGGAGGACATGTTGCACATGTACGTGATGGACGAACAAAAGAGTTGGGAATAATTCTTACCACTAGTGGAATTCGCTTATAACAACAATTACCAAAGCACCATTAAGATGGCGCCTTTTGAGTTTCTTTACAAGAGACCATGTTAGATGCCTTTGAGTTGGGATCAGCTTGAGGATAGGGTCCTGGTGGGACCAAAAGAGATCCAATAAATGGAAGAGCAGATGAAAATGATAAGACAAAGGATTAAAGAAGTGCAGGATCGACAGAAGAGTTATGCCAATGCACACCATGTCGACCGTAGTTACGAGGTTGGCGATTGAGTCTTCTTACGGGTTAAACCGCATAAGATTTTGATCAAGCTTGGAAAGGTAGCTAAAATATCTCCTAGGTTCGTGGGACATTTTTATATTGTGGAGAGAAAGGGACCCTTGGCCCATCGACTAGCCTTGCCTGATTCTTTGAGGCGTATGTACAATGTTTTTCATGTATCTGTTTTGAGACATTATATTAGTGATCCTACACATGTTATTGACATGATTTCCTTGCAGGTATTGGATGAGGGGGTGCTCATGGATGAGACGATCCTCGTCTTATATCATCACGTTCGACAGCTACGACATCGAACAATAGATTAGGTCAACATCCAGTGGTACAACTATAGTCCGCACTCGGTGACCTGGGAGGATGCATATGATATGCGCCAACAGTTTCCATTTTTTTTTTATAGATATAATTCTGATACTCTGATACACATTATTTCAGCACTTATACTGTGAAACTTCGGGATGATGTTTATACCAAGAGAGGGTCTATGTAACATCCCGCTCTGGTACTCTAAGCGAACTTATTCTTTGAGGACACTCTCTCACAAGTGATCCGGATTATTATGCTATTAAAACATTTGATTTTCATTATGAGGCATTATGGGTTGATGAAATGTTGTTTTACTGCATTGACATAGACATGTGCTATTGAAACAGTTTTATTGAGTGTGTAGGATTTTGGACCTCGAGGATGAAGAGGCATCGATGGAACCCCTTGGACTCCAGATTGAGTCAGGGAGTGTACCATTGGGGTTTGATTGTTTTAATCTGATATTAGTGCATCTGATTAGACGATACGATATGGATATATTCTAACATGATTCGTTGATGATGCAGGTTGACAATAGTTTTCCAACCAGACTCACATGTGGAGTAAAGGGGTCACGCATGACTACCAGAGATGTTGAGGGAGAGGTGTGGACAACAACCCTGCCACAGCCTACTAGCACTCCTACCGTGGCTCGAACTATAGGTTAACGTTTACCTATTTCAAGAGGACCCATGATGTCATGAGTGTGGACTGCGACAGTCACTCAAGATAATTCTAAGGGGCGTGCAATAAGGTGGGGGCCTTCTTCCTTAGAGGCCCTTAGTCTCCCACAAGTTCACATGGAAGAGTATTGACTCCAGGGGTTTTTTATGTCTACCAAGTCAGTCAAGAGGCGAGTGGTACCCTTGGATCACATGGTGCATCCTGAAGCACACGTTGTGAAAGAAAAATGCAAAGAGGTGAGTGGCACTCTTGGAGCACATAGTACGTCCTGAAGGGCACGTCGCTCAAGGGAAAAAAATTAAGATGAGTGGCACCCTTGGAGCACCTAGTGCATCCTGAAGGTCACGTCGCATTTTTGATGATAAATGAATGAACCTAGACGGCCTTAGGATGAATAACGTGTTAAGAATTTAAAAAAAAAAATTCCCTAATAAAATGTCGCCCAGTACGAAAATTTAAGGTCTAAGTCTAAATTATGCTAGTGGTAAAATTTTATCTATCTATATAATATATATATATATATATATATATATATATATAA
>ML783962.1:701165-717368 GCA_009831015.1 Picea engelmannii | reverse complement strand
AAAGTCAAACTTAGTAAGGTATCTACCATTAAGAACTTTCTAATTTAAAACTGAACTAGAAAATTGATAATGGGGAAAGTCATTAAAACATGTAAGAGAATTTGGGGACACCTAGGAGCGATTCTAGGAGTGACTCTAGGTGGTTGAGGGAAATAAGGGAATTTAATTAATTAAAGAAACTAATATGTGGAGGAATGAAGGGGATGTGTGACACTTGTACAGGGAGGAATTTTTAGGATTTATTTTTAAAAACTTAATTAAATGAGATTTTAGGAAAGTAAGGACTACGAAACTCTATATAATGAAGGGAGGAGATGGAGGAAATATCTCTTATGTATGTGTAACATATGCTACAAAAATATCTACTTGTCTGAATTAGTTTGTGGGAGTTGGGATACCCAGCTCGGTGAGGAGTGGTAGCCCGGCCTTGTGAGGTGAGATGAAAGCTATATGAATCTTTGGATAGTGTGTATGGCCCCTTTGTGGATCAGGGGGATAAGGGGGAAGAAGAGTACCCCTAGCATTGGCTGGGAGGTACCGATGAAGTTTCGTTGGTCGGCAAGTGGCAGTTGCACGGAGCACGCAGGATGTCACTCAGAGCGGGCGATCAGGCAACGGTATGCTCTATTCATTTTTGTATGGTATATTGTTGTAGGATTTTTGCTTGGATCTACATGTTTAATGGAGTAAGTAAATTGATTATCTAGATTGATGACTGAATTTATTTCATAGCCTAGCTCGATGATTGATTGACTCCTATGGCATTCATTTCCCTGCATGTCTTGACCTCCTTGTGGTGTTTGATTATGACCATTGTGGTGGTTTTGCCTATCATCCCTAGCTCATCATTCCTTGCCTGGGAATTCGGCCAGGAGCCTGATCTACGATCATCTCTTCGACACTAATAGATCTATGGATATCAGAACCCTACCTTTCTGTGTGAGGATGATGAGAAAAGGACAAACCTATCAGTCGTCTACCTCTGTTGTTGTCCTTGGATGATTGGATCCTTTCGGTTCTCTTACTATTATCTGTAATTTGTATTGGTATTATGGAAATGGAAAAATCAATTGATTCATGTCTGCATTTTTTATTGGTATTCTGGCAATGGAAAAATGAATTGATTCATGTCTACATTTTGTATTGGTATTCTCGCAATGGAAAAACGAATTGATTCATGTCTGCATTTTGTATTGGTATTATGACAATGGAAAAATGAATTGATTCATGTCTGCATTTTGTATTTGTATTCTGGCAATGGAAAAACGAATTGATTCATGTATGCATTTTGTATTGGTATTCGGGCAATGGAAAAACGAATTGATTCATGTTTGCATTTGGTATTGGTATCCTGGAAATGCAAAAACATTTTTTCTTTTAAATGCTTCCAGAGATTGTAGTTTTAAATGACCACGTTTTTCTTTCAAATGATATTGAGTTTGTTTTTTTAAATGCCCACGGTTTGCAGTCAAAATCGTGCCTGTGTTCTTCTGTTTTTGACCACGTTTTTGCTCGTTGAAGGTTGGAAAAAATGTTGATTGAATGCCCACAGTTATAGATAAAATAGTGATAGTGTTTTTCTTCTTTCAAGACCACGAAATGCCCCACCCAGGATGACTACATTTGTTGTTTAAAGCTTACATTTTTTCCAATTAAATTGATGTTGCGTCTCCCTGTTGAATGCCCATAGTTTTTGACATTTAGTAATGACTGATTTTGTTGTATTTTACCATGGAATTGAGGTTAAAATGCTTGATGTTTTTTCTGTTACACGCCCCCAAAAGTTTTGCTGATAAAACAATCGATTGTTTCGTTTCCTTGATGGACCACGATTTGCCTTGAATGTGGGACTGAATTTGCATTAATTACCCATGTTTTTTCCCTTAGAAAGTTGATTGTATTGTTGTTTAAAATGCTCACAATTCTACCCTTAATCTGAGACCAAGATTGCACGGATTGCCCAATCTCTCACTCGGACAATTATGTATTGATGTGTATTCCCAATCTCGGGCTCAACAGTTTAGTTTTTAATGCATAATCCTCGTAGATACTGCTCTGCGTGGGCTTGAATGCGTCATAGTTATTTTTTGTCCTTTGTAAATTTAATCATTTATTCCTGAGTTGAATGCTTGGTAATTGATGGAAAATTTTGTATCACTACAGTCATGTATGTCAGCATGGAAGCAGGCGAGTCTATGCATTCTTTAAGGTTAAGTAGTTTGCATTTTATTTATCTAATTCTACGTAAATGCCTTGTATTTATTAATGCAAATTAATTGTTATTCAAATATGTATTTTTGAGTTGAAGGCGTAGCATTTATGTATTCCTTAAAGCCAGTTATGGGTTAGATTGTATTGGATTGTACTTAAGGTTAATCAAATTCGCAAGTTGCCTACTAGTAATCATTTAGGCGTGCTAAATTATTTATGTGTTAAAAGTTAAGTGAAATAGTTGTTTTCTAACCTAGTAAATTAGACTCGAAGATTTAGATGGGCATATATGTACTTAATTTATTTAATTTAGACTTGTCATTTTAGAGAAGATTGCCAAAATGACGTGAAATCAATGTTAATTAAATTGTAATTAATGATAGATTTCAATGCAGGTTTGCCTAATCGATTTGTAGTTGATGCTCTTTCGATTGAATTGAGTGACTGAGGTGTTAGGTAGAATGGACATTTGGATTTTGTTTAATTTATTTAATGTTAATCAAATGGTAAATTAGAGACTAATTTAAAGGTTGGACTTGCTTAATTTAGAGGGTTAAGTTAGACTGGGTGATTGGTGGGGGTCGGGGATGATGTCGTGTGGTCTAGCATCACCGCTTGTCTTCATCCTTTGTGTCAAACACTTGTAACAGTAGACCAGTTAGACTGGGTGGTTGGTGGGGGTTGGGGATGATGTCATGTGGTCTAGAATCACCCCTTGTCTTCATCCTTTGTGTCTCTTCAACCTTTGTGTGGGGTAGGTATAGTCTCTCAGTCAGTATTCGGTTCCTAGCTCATAAGAGTTTTCTTGAGTCTTGGTCCTTTTTTTTTTTGCTAAGGTTATTGACGCATCCATCACCCAAGGAACGACATGATTCATGATGAGGGTATCATGGCGTTCCCTAGGGATAGTGGCGAACGAGATCTTGGCCAGAGTAGGTTCTTTTGTGTAAGTGTTGACGAGCGTGCAAGTTTCTCTTAGCATAAGGGCCAAACGCCTTTAGGCGTTAGGTCCGTGAGCCTTGAGGTTCTAGTATTTGTTTGTCTAGTCCTTGATGTCGGGATGGGGGTGTTTTCCCTTAGCTTGTAGGTGTGGTCGTGTTTGCGTCGGAAAGGTAGTCATCCTCCTTGTTATTTTGCGCATGTTTGACAGTTGTCTTGAGTCAGTGTGTGGTGTCATAGTAACTTGTTTCCTGGACTGCGTGATAGCATTCGTCGTCAGTGGTGTGGTCAAACTTTTTCCATCATTTCCTTCATGCCCTTAATTCTTCAAACACACACAAAAAAAAAAAAAAAAAAATTGGCTTCGCTCGTGGCCTTATCGATGGGGATGTTACATTTCTGATATCTGCAATTTCCTTGGGTGTTCATCCTCCTGGACTTCTTCAACAACATTATAGTAGTGAAATACCTCTTCAACTGTCGTAGTAACCCTAGGTGTACTATACATCGGGCCTTCTATTGAAAATATCTTATTCTTGATAACCTGCAAGGCTGAGTCAATCAATGGATTATTATTTTCAAATTGAATGTTACCTTCAATTTCCTAGTCAACTCTTCCCAATCTCCTATCCCTCTGTGCATTTTGAGTTCTCTGTAGTAATTATTCGGTATAGTGTCCAAAGTATGCACAAATAAATTCCTCCATTCTTGTTGAGGTATTGATCTCAATGCGATGGTAAACTTTGTAATATGGTCTACTAGAAAATTTAATCCATTATACTTTATCCTGATAGTTTCATTCTTTGTTTTGAATCTGACTTGTAATAACCTTTTTCACTGTTGCCAAATTTGTATTCCATCCTTGTGCATAGCCCACCATATCGCAAGGGTTTCTCTCAGCACAACATCTAAAACTAATAATCTTTGTTTATTTGACATTTGTAATTGAAATTCTCTTATAAAATAAACTACATCAGTTAGCCCATCATACCTTGGAGGTTTGACTATTTCAGTTCCAATCCATCATAATTTGTGGGTAATTCTAGAACATTTTCTTGTCGATACTTCATGCAATATTTGTTTCCAATTCTCCAAGGCTTATTTTGATTCTGACCTACATGAGATGATACTTCTTGAACTAATTATTCCTTCAGTTTTAGGATTTACATAATCGTCCATATGCCTATTCATATTATACAAATTATCAATTTCTTTTCTCTTTGCTTCTTCTATAAACCTTCATCCTTCAGTGGGGTTTAATGGCATAGTAAAATTCAATTATTCTACTTTGAATATAATCTATATTTTCTTTAGGTCAATGATAGTCTGATTATGAAATTCCCAATCAAGTCCCAATATTGTTGGATAAGGTGTAATGCCATATAATATTTCTAGCACTTAGAAGTTTTCTACACTGAGCACTCCATCAATTTTAACACTTACTCGTATCAGCCTTCCGACTGGAATGATCTTATGTTGGTTCAATAGTCTTAGCTGGATAGGATACCAAATCACCTTTAGCTAGCCCATCATCTCCAAAGTCTATCCGAGGATAACATTCACATCAGACCCGATATCTGAAATTATATTTTCCATTTTGTAAGATCCTATTTGTGCCTTGAGTGGAAACTCCCTATTCATTATATTCTTACTGTGCACCTAGTTAAATTTTCTTTTTGCAACAGTTTTCTCTTTTTATTGGGAACAATGGTCAATCATTCCACATAGACTACTCAACATAGATTAATCTTTAATTAATTCTAAACAAGTTCTTAAGAAACTTTTCAAAGTTCTTACCTTGTCAGCTTTATTTTCTAAATGGTCATAGCCCAGAGGCACATCAAACACCAATGGTCTATTCTATAAGGTTGGTACAATCGAAGTTGATGTTATCCATTATACTTCCATCAATTATTTTCTTTCTTTTCCGTAGGTCTCTTTTTTTTTTCCTTGGATCGAATAATGGTAATGGTTTCTTTTTTTTCCCATCTATTTCATCTTCTCTGGTTCTCATTCATCTGTGCATAACTATTGTTATCTTAGGTCACTTTTTGCATGCCTCAGTTTCTATCATCTAAACATTTGAATTGCTCTTTTCTTGTCATTTTGTTATTAATGGTGGAAAATATTTCGTCACATGGTCTAGTTCTATGCAATACGTACATGTCGTGCATGTATTTGGGTGGTTGCATGATAAATGTAACACATAATAGGTCCTCTTCCTTGACCAAAGCCTCCTATTACACGACATTTGAAGCCTCATTTTACACGAACTCTGAAGCCTCCTCTTTCTCCTTGATTATAACCTCCTCTAGGAGTATTAAACTACGAGAATCCCCATTCAACTTCTTCGCCTTGGAATCTATAAGAATCTATAGTGCACTCTCTCATCCGGTCAAATGAGCAACAATCCTTCTTTTCATGTCTGATGGACTTACAGAAATTGTAAAAAAAAATCCTAATGGATTCAGAGCTCCATTATTCAATTATTGTCAAAATATTGTACATTCATATTTATGATGACCCTCTATTCTATAGGTGATACACCAGACTCCCTCATGCTTTTATTTCCCTTTCATAATTTCCTATAACTGAGTAGTTAGTGTGGCCAGTTGTAATTGAACTTGATTCATCCCTGTGTTATTCTCTCCTACAGGGGATTCTTCTGATTTTATGTCAATTTCAAGAGCTTCCGACTACGTTGCAATAATATTCCATAATAATCATGCAATAAACCACTCTATGTGTTGTTCATCCAGAATTTGGAATGTTAACCGATATTTCAATATAAACATTGGCCATAGTCCAATACTAATTAATTTACTATATGTTTGATCTCCTTTATCTATGTAATACACTGTGACTGAGACTTAGACTTCTAGAATTCTTTCAACAAGGCTTGTCTTACCTCTGTCAATGTTCCTGTCTAACCCGCAAATGTAGCATTCTGATATTTCATATACCATAATAGTGTGTGATCTCTGAAATTCATTTCCAAATGTGCAATCTTCACAGCATTGTCCTCGATGTTCTTCACATTCCATATAATGTCACACATGAAAATATGTTGTTCTATATCTTCTTAACCGACCCCTTGAAAGAGAGGCATCCTTAAGGTGGTATCTAGCCCCACCATCATATTCTTCGTGGTATTCTTTCCTGGTACCAATAACATATTCTAACTCGAAGTATTACTTCCACTACTTTGGTTACTTTTACTACTATCTTTACTTACTTTCCTAACTACAATTGACAAAACTTTTGATATTACCTCAATTCTTCACGATGCACATGGGTTTGTGGGTTTGACGCAGAGTCTAATATGAGTGTAATCCTCTTCTATTGGACTGAGTGAACATATATATTTTTTTTATGCATAGACTCCCTTCGATCTAGAATATTGCACCAGTGCCTCTTTCCTCGATCTCACTATGTTTCCCCTCTATCTCAGCCACAATCCTCTTCCTATTCAGTCTAAATATCTTACAAGTGAATAATACTTTTATTTATGCATTCATCACACACTCTTCTTCACTTGGCATCCTTATCCCATCCACTTCTAATTCCTTATTTTCATCCCTCTCTTCTCTTAGATCATTCCCTTGTCAGCCCCAACTTACCCTATGTGCACGAAGGTTCTTAAAAATCAAATTCCATTGTCATCAGTCCTTTGTCTCATAAAAACATATTAATCCACGTAGATATTAAATTTAGGTATCTTCTGTATGGTCCCTTGAAGAATTATCTTTCATCAACACTATACAACTGAGTACAATCTATGGAAAATTCAGTAACATAACCTCCCAACACACTATACAACCAATATTCAGCTACGTGTGATGTCTTATTCCTCATTGCATTAAATTTTCATATCAATTCAAGAGTCCAATTCCTCAAAAACGCAGTCTGATATCTTCCTATCTATTTAATAAATCTCTTGATCCACTCTACTAACACATTTAGGAAGTCAACAAGAAATTTTCATGCAAATCTGTAAAAACACACCTATGTAGACATTCTTCTATGTTGATCCATGGATTATTATTCTGGTCTACTGTAAAATCGATCTCCTTGTTTTTCCATCGTTCTCCAATCTCCTCCTAAGTGGGCCTCCATGTACCCCTCATTTGAATATCTTGGTCCCGAAAACAAAAAATTTTTTTCGTACGCAGTGGGAAGACTCGGGGTTAAACATTAATTCACAAACAAATCCTAAGATAATGGCCCTTTAGTAATAACCTGCAAGCAATTGAAGTCTCACTTGAGGTACCTATAGGGACTGTAGGAACCATGATTCCACAATCATGGGGGAATATGAGGCATTCATTATTTACTGTTTACTTAACATTTATTCATACATTATGTGTGCAAAACCATAACAACATAATAACCTATCTCATATATTCATTCAACATATGCATGGAACCATCAGATCATCTAACATATTTATATTAACCACTCATTGTATGTGTGCATTAGACATAAAAAAAAAACACATCACAATAACATACACATCATAACACAAGGACTTAATGTCGTTCACCCGAACTGGGATACATCCACAACGGTTGGTTTCTTATATTATTAATTCATATCCTTCCTTACAATGAGTATGCATTGTGCTCATACAATGATCTTCAACAAAAACCTAAACCTTCCCAAGTCATTCTATGTTGTAGTGCACACATACCTCTCGAGTGATATTCATCTCAACTCACTATTCATTTCTCAACACCCAACTCAACTAGGATATCACTCTCAAATGTTCACCACTACCTTCTACCCAAAACTTGTTACATATTTATAGTTTTACAATAGGACTTAGCCCATTACAATGTGGAAAATATGTCATAGAACTCCTAACTAGATTCTATCTTTTGCATGCCAACTGCTTAAAATACACTAACTATATTTCTCTCGTGTTTCTACTATGTTGATTTGTTGCATCATCCACTTCTGTGTGATTCCCAAAACTTACTGAAAATGGCCCACCCCAACAATGAGGTATAGGTAGAAGTGAATAATATCAATCCTCCTACCTTTGATGGTGAGCATAAGAAGGATGACGATGTAGAGACCTAGTTGTTGAACATCAACAAGTACTTCCAATTGCATAATTACTCTTCACAAGAAGAAGGGATAATTTCCATCTACCACCTTAAGGGAAAAGAATCAATGTGGTAGGATCAATTTATGAAAGTGAAACACATTGATGAGAAGAAGGTTACTTGGAGGGAGTTCAAAAGGTATTTTCAAAATAAATACTTAGCCAAATGTTACTATGATAAAAAAATGAAGGAGTTCTTTTAACTCAAGTTGGGGAGTATGACCATAGATGAGTATGAAAGGATATTATTAGAGCTACTGAAATATTTTTCTTTCATCAAGGATGAATAGGTTAAGATTCAAATTTACCTAAGTGTGATACCATGATTTATAAATGATAATAGACAATATGATGATCCAAAGACACTGGAGGAAACCATAAGGAGAGATAAATTCCTCTATAATCCGTATAGAGGAAGACCAATCTTCCAAAAATATTGGGAAGGCAAGAATAAAGGAAATATAGAGAAGAGGAAGAAAAGGATCAAGCCACCATTTTTCAGAAATAATTCTTAAGGACAACCAACTCCCAAGGATCCCAAAATGACAGAAATACCATATGTACAGGGATTTCCCTCATAATTTGGTGTACAACAAGTTGATACAGTTGAATACATGGGTAGAAATGTACCAAGGATCCATGCAGCCATGGATAAAAAGAAAGATCAAATTCAATCTTACATAATTGAAGTGGTAAGTGATATTCATGACCAACCCATTACTATTTTAATTTATTCAGGATCTAGTCATAGTTATCTAGATCCTAAGATGGTGGAAAGATTTCAATTTCCAAGAAGAAATATTGGGAAACATCGGTTGGTGAAACTAGCTACGGGAGATAAAATGAGAATTAATGAGATGGTTAGGTCATGTCCAATGGACATGAATGGGTTGACACCACTCCTGGTGACAACCCCCTTCCCTCCGTTGGGTTGGCACAACCTCCCGGTCTAGGATCGTTCAATTCGTCGAACTGAATGGTTCATTGGGCTCCTGATGGAACTGATTTCAACTTGACATAGGCCCTCTTTACTTCCTTGGTACCTGCGGACCCTCTCCTTTCACTTTCATCTCTTGTGCTAATGAAACTAGCTCTCAATGCTAAGCTCCTCCCTTTATGTGGCCACAGACTGTGACCGTGAGCCAACTCCCTTCTTGATCCCATTCTTCTGGACTTTCGCGAGTTTCTTTCTCCTTTATCCCCAATTTTTTAATTAACAAATACTTCGGGACCAGATCTATGTTCCTCGTTCCTCTCATGATCCACGGCTGTGATCGAATCATGATTTCAGAATTCATGAGTATTCTCCTCTCGCAAATCTGCTTCTTCTGATTGTGAATCAATGATGTAATGATCCTTTTCCATGTGCCCTTCCAGATCCAATGGTCTAGATTTGAAATCACTCTTCGCGACTTCGCTAAGATCGTTGTTTGCTTCCAGAAAACCTTTTGAATTTCCTCCTTCTGAACCTCTCGATATTCTTCCACCTGTCTCCTCCATGACGATGGATGATTTTTCCATATTTGGGACTTCAACAAGTCCTTGAATCCTTTGCACGCTTAGAACAATTTCTCACTCCGAGACTTAGATTGTTCTCAAAACTCCTTTCTGCACTCCTTGTAGAAATCTGTGCAACTCTCCTTCGACTTTGCTCGACTTGAAAACCTCCAAGGCTCCAAGTTCCTTTGTGAGTTTCTCATGCCCTCTTCGAAGTTTCTCACTCTACTTCCTGAGCTTGTAAGATGAAATTAGAACACCTTAGGCTCACTCTTTACGCTTGGCTCATTTCTTAGAAGCTTCTCCCTTGGCCTTAGAGAAAGGTTTAAGGCATCTCCTTTCCTTTTTCGACGCACTTCTTGCAAAGCCTTCCTTCACCAGAACGTTCAGCAATTATGGGACTCTCCAACACCTTCAACCGTGTTTCTCCTAGGTATGCTCACACTGACTCGATGCCCTCCTGGCATAGTGTTTCATAGTGTTCAGTAACTATGAGATGTTCTTTCTCTCACATGGTCTTTCTTTCCAAGGCACTTAACTACCTTGAAATTTCTCCCTGAGTCTGTGAATTAATCTGGTATTCCCTCCTGGAAACTTCTCTTATGACTCCACTAAGTTTAGACATGCACTCCTTGCGTCAGCTTATAGAGTTTCCTCTCTCTGTTGCACACTCCTTTCACTTAGGCTAGAGAACCAAACTTAACTCAACACACTCTTAAATATAAAACAATATCCTTGTCCCTGCAGATGATTTCTGACATTCATCCACAATTCACAAACATGTAAAAGACATTCATAACACAACATCCATTACACAAAAATATGGAAGAGGAAAAAATGAAATTTTATATTAATGGTGGAGTCTAGACTGCGACTGAGTCTAGGCTCTCATCGACTTCCAGTCTACCTACCCTCTGCTTCTTAACCTCTACTTTGCTTACAATAAAAATATTTATACAAGAGGGGATCTATGAGCTTCCCTTGCAATATACCTTAGTGGTGTCAAATCACCATTCAAAATGCCTATCGAAAGGGAAAATTACAATGATGGAAATCTGCTCCAAATCGGATGCGGATCCCTTTTGTTGCCAGCCTATTAATGGAAACCTTATCTACACATTATGCAAAAGAACGATTTGGATCTTCCATATTGTCTTTAATTAATGCCTGGATCATGCCCTGAATTATCGAGGCAAAATGAGAGGATGGCGCCTCTCCTTCCTTGAATGTGCACCACGCGTGTTAATTAGATGGCGCGTGCTGAGGTGGAGCAAGGCTCCTGTATCAACAAGGGAAGATTTGAACATCATGCCTTTGGGATCCTTTGATTACCTCATTGGTATGGATTGGTTGGATCATGATAATGTTGTACTAGACTATTGTAATAAGACATTTGCATTCTTGTATAAGGAAGGAAACTTGAGAATAGTTCAATGTATTCCAAGAGTTGTAACTATCAGAGAAGTTTCATCCTTATTGTTGAAGAAAAGCTTCAGGAACGGATGTCAAGTGTTTGCAACACATATGGAGGAGGCACCCTAGGAAAAATTTCCAAATATGGAAGACTGTGTAGTCCTAAAATATTTTGAATATGTATTTATCAAAAATTTTTGGCTACTATCCAAGAGAGATATCGATTTCTCTGTCAACATGATGCTTAGAGAGTCCGTAGTATCTAATACTCCTTATAGGATGAGTACACCAGAACTGAAGGAATTTCAAATGTAACTTGAATAGATTTTGAAGAAGGGTTATGTACACCCAAGTGTGTCACCTTTGGGTGACCCAGTATTATTTGTGAAAAATAAGGATGGTATATTGAAGCTTTACATTGACTTCAAGTAGTTGAAAAAGGTAACAGTGAAGAGAAAGTATCCTTTTCCAAGGATATATGACCTTTTTTACCAGCTGAAGGATGCAAATATATTTTCCAATATTGACCTCAGATCCAGATATTACCAGGTGAGAATAAAAAAGGAAGACATCAACAACACAACCTTTAGAATGAGGTATGTCCATTATAAGTTCACAGTGGTTTCATTTGGGTTATCAAATGCACTAGTTGTCTTTATGTGTTTAATGATTGGAATTTTCATAAATTACTTAGATAAGTTTGTCATTGTATTTTTGGATGACATACTTATTTACACTAAATATGAAGAACAACATGAGCAACACTTGAGGATGGTGCTACAAGTATTGAGGGAGCATCAACTTTACGTAAAGTTGAGCAAGTTCTCATTTTACCAAAGACACATTCATTACTTGGGAAATATCATTTCAAAGGAAGGGATAGTAGTGAATCTGGAAAATATAAGAGCCATTGAAGAATGTCCAACACCAAGAAATTTCTCTGAGTTGAGGTCCTTCATGGGACTTGCAGGGTATTATAGAATATTTATTGAAGGATTCTCAAATATTGCACACCCAATTGCATCCTTAAAAAAGAACGGTGTGATATTTGAATGGACTACTGATTGTGAAAGTATTTTTCAAAAACTGAAGAGTTTATTGACACGTGCACCAATACTAAGGATTGTTGATCCAAATGAATATTTCATTGTATGCATAGATTCTTGTAAATAAGGGCTTGGGGGAGTCCTTAGACATAATGGGCATGTGGTATGTAACAAATAAAGGAAATTAAAAGAACATTAAAGGAACTATGCTATTCATGACTTAGAATTGACATCCATAGTGCATGCCTTTAATAGGTGGAGGCACTATCTCATGGGTAAAATATTTGAGCTAAGAACAACCCATAGTGGTATGGAATATTTGTTTGGACAACCAACTTTAAATGTTAGACAAATCAGATGGTTGGAATTTCTCAGTGAGTATAAATTTGATATCAAGAATATCAAAGGTAAAGAGAACAAGGTGGTTGATGCAAACAACATGATATGCATGCTACAACAATTATCATGTATAAATCATATTCGAAACATATAATTTTAGAGGTTGCAAAATTAGATCAACAATACATGGTAATAAAGGAAAATTTTCAGCAAGGTATTTTACAGTAGAAAATTGAAAATTATGAGTTGAGAGAGGATGGACTCCTCATTTACAAGGAAAAAATTTATGTGCCAAATAATCAGGAGTTGAAAAATATCATATTAAAATAAATTCATAATGCGCCTTATGTTGGGAACCCAGGTTACCAAAATACAATTTCACTTGTGAAGACACAATGTTATTGGCCAGGCATGAATAAATAGGTGCCTAATTATATATCCAATGTATGGAATGTCAAAAAGTTAAAGTTGAGCACATATACCCAGCCGGTTTGCTATATCCATTGCCCATTCCAGAATACAAATGGGAATTTTTAACAATGGAATTCATCACTATTTTTCCCAAGAATTCCAAACAACATGATTCCATCATGGTGGTGGTGCATAATCCTACTAAATCTACCCATTTTATTCCTATGAAGTTAACTCACAAGGAAGCTAACATTGTTGATATTTATATGAGAAACATTTGTAGGCTACATTGTGTGCCTATGGAACTTGTGTATGATAGAGATCCCAAATTCACATCAAATTTATGGAAGGGATTATTCAAAGGTTTTGTGAAAAATATGAATTTTAGCATATCCTATCACAAAGAATCACATGGGAAAGAATAGAGGGTTAATGAAGTGATTGAGGATATGTTAAGGATTTATTTGATGGACAAACCATCAAAATCGGAAGATTATCTACATATGGTTGAATATGCCTATAATAATGGGTATCATGCATCTTTAAAGATGATCCCATTTGAGGCATTTTATGGTAGAAAGTGAAATGCACCAGTGAGATGGGACAACACAGCCAACAAAGTAGTGGTTGGGATAGATTTTCTTAGGGAAATGGAAGAAAAGATGGTGAAAATAGAGTATAACTTAAAGGCTTCCCAATATAGGAAGCAAATCTATGTAGATAAAGGAAGAACTCACAGGGAATTTAAAGTGGTTTACCATGTGTTCTTGAAAGTGAAGGAAAAATGAAGTTCCCTGAAGTTGGGAAATTGTTCAAAGATGGTAGCATGTTATTGTGGGTCATTTGAAATCCTGTAGAGGATTGTTCTTGTTGCATACATTCTTTCACTACATGCATCACTGTGCATTGATAATGTATTTCATGTATCTTTTCTTAAAAAGTATGTACCTGATTCTAATCATGTCATTGATTGGAATGTGATTCAAGTGGATCTAGAGGGTGACTTTCAAGTGTAACTAGATTTCATATTGGACCAGGAGAAAAAAACAAATCCGGAATCAAGGCATAGGGCTAGTAAAGGTCCAATGGACCCAATATGGTCCTAAGGATGCAACATTGGAGCACGAGGATGCTATGTTAGCAGAGTACCCACATCTTTTTGAATACTTATGAAGATTTGATTGTATATGTGTATAAAATGCACTAAGGAAAATGCATAAATAGGGGGGGGGGAGAATGTAATACCCCTATTTTGAACCCTAATTGTAAATGTAAATCTAAATCTACATATAGTCTGTTGAGTTATTGGCACCCAAGTTTTGGGTTTAGTTTTGGGTGAGTGCGCCAAGGTAGGAGTGTGCTCCCATTTCATAGTTTTGTGTGCACCTGAGTAAGTATGTGAGGATTTCCTTGAAGTGAACATCAAACCAATTTTTGTAGCTAGGATATGTTGGGGTCAGAGAGCCTTTCTATATATGTATTTTAAGGTTGAACTTCCTATGAGCTTAATAGGATGGAGTGAATGTATGCTAAAAGGATAGTGAGACTATGTTTGTAAAATTTAATCACACTCAGATATTAATGAAAACATATCACTCATGCATACCAATCAGATGAGAAGATATGGGGGGATAAACTACACTATAAAGGGAAAGGGGAATAAGAGTTTAGGAATATGGGTTAAGCCGAGGGGGATTAATCCCAAGGGAAATATTTTAATAATATTTCCAAAAGTATAATTTATGGGATATATATTTATCCTATTTTCCTATGCAATGGGAATGAGTCTCCAAGTGAAGCTAATCTAGTTCGTAAGGTGACAAGTGTCTATTTATAATTAAGAAAATATATTATTGGTCCTTTGTGTATTATGGGGGAGTTCACTCATTCCTTCATGTAACATACCCGACCACCCAGAGGTTGGGATATGCCACTTGAACAGGTTGCAACACACCCAACCACCTACAGGCTAGGCATGTTGCAGTCCCAAGACTCGGTTATATGATCTCTAATTCGAAAACAAAGGAATTCTCAACAATTTTTTAAGCATGCACACCACATGCATAAGACAATAACCATCTCATAGCATAAAAGAGATAAAAAACATGCCATGCACAACAAATAACCAGCATAGAGGCACATTAGAATACATATCTCAGAGATAATTAAATACACAGTGAAATACATTAAACAAAAAACATAGAGAGAACTTATCTTTGCAAGTAAATGTTCACCAACTCCATGCAGACCAAGGACGTTCCTCCCAACCATAGACGTTGTTGTTCATTTACTCTCAACATCATGTCACCCTCGATCCAAGGCTATGAATCCACAAGTACGGGTCCTAGGCCAAGTCTTAATACAAAGTAATTGGCTAAGTAGCTCTCAGGTTTCTCAACCTCACAACAATCCTAATTTCCATCTCTCTTTCCCCCTGAGCCTGCACAACCCCAAGAAATGAGCACCTTTCTCTACCATGCAGTCCCTGAGGGTATTCTATTTCTCTCCAGGCATCCAGTGCTACTGGTCAGGAAATATCCCTACTGGAAATTCCAAGGAATCTCAGCTATGGACAGTTCCATCTGAAATTCCATCAATTTCATGCACATAGGCATCCATTCCCTCTGGGAATGATTATTTAATTATTACAACCACTCAACAATGGCTCTCCTCTTCCTTCCATTTGTTTCCATGCTCATCCCAAGAGCACACAAACTAGAAATAGTGAGTGAAGAGGAAGAAGAACGAGTGAACCAGTGATAAGAGGATGAACCAAGGGAAGAACAACCCCAAAACAGCCCCTAAGGGATGTTTAAATAATTACATGAAGACAAGATCCACATGGCCTCCCTCCCAAGAAGCTCATGTAACTCCCTCTTCTCCATAAAATCAATTATGGGTAAATAAAATAATAATAACAATACGTATCCCCTCAACCCCCTCTCTCGTGGAATCATGGCCCACTATCTCTTTTGTCCTTGTCGGTCTTGCAACCAATGGTGTATTTTATTAATGTATAGGAAATGTTGCATTTCCTAGGAACTTTGTCCCCTTTTAAACTTTACCAGCTCACTAGTCTAAGTCATATTTACATAATACATTATAGTTTATAAGGGTTAGAACCGGGATGTTACATCCCCCTCCCCTTATTTTGGCATTGTCCTCAGTGCACAACACCATTCCAATGTTATTAACATTACAATTCCAAGCCCTCTAGTCTTAATTCACACAAGCAATCCA